>CAUYQG010005062.1:0-23944 GCA_963574415.1 Tarsius wallacei
CGGAGCACTTTATTTTTAACTATACTTAATAAGCATGTTAGCTTCCATGCTGTGATTAAATGTGCGAAGAACATTCCTCATAGAAAAGTTCAGCTTTCTCTTACAACATCCTCATGTCTTTCCCCTTACACACTAGTAAAAGTGTATCAATCTAATTTTTTGAAACTTGATTTTGCATTTACTAGTGTGGTAAGTATGGGTAAAACATTAAACCAATGAGTGAATCGTTAAACCAATATATATATATTATATATATATATAATATATATATAATATATATATTTTTTTGAGTTGGAGTCTCATCGTCACCCAGGCTGGAGTGCAGTGGCATGCTCACAGCCACTGCAGCCTTGACCTGCTGGGCTCTGGTGATCCTTCCGCCTCAGCCTTCCAAGTAGCTGGAACTACAGGCATGTGCTACCACGCCTGGCTAATTTTTTTTGATTTATTGTAGAGACGAGGTCTCACCATGTTGCCCAGACTGGTCTGGAATTCGTGGGCTCAGGCAATCCTCTTGCCTCTGCCTCCCAAAGTGCTGGGATTACAGGCTTGAGTCACCACACCCGGCCAAAAAATTTTTTTTTTTAAATAGAAATGAGGTCTCGCTATATTGCCTGGTCTCAAACTCCTGGGATCAAGCAGTCCTCCCTCCTCGGCCTCCCAAAGTACTGGGATTACAGGTGTGAGCCATTGTGCCTGACGTTTTCTTACTTTCTTAAAAGGAAATCATACATGGGAGAAGTAAAAGTAAAAGGTGAGACCAGTCTCACCTTCCTACTCTTGCAGTCAAACCCCCATGCTGCTACCAGTGGACCTCTCCTAAAACGCCTGATCTGTTTACTCCAGACCCTTTACAGCCTAACAGATTTCATAGGTGCCTCATTCCTTCTAAGACATGCACTTGCTGTTTGGAAATCAAGGCCTTTCATGATCTGGCTCCAGTTCACTGTCCTCTTTCCTCTCCCTCTGCTTCTTCTTTCTGTGGACTCTGTTTCAGAAGCAGCCAGCTATTCAGCTGTGGTCCTGCCACACTTCTTGTGGCTTCCTGCATTTGCGTCTTTTGTTCCCTCCTAATGGCATACTTGGCATACTCTTTCTTGGCCTTCCTACCTTGAAACATTTTATGCTTCAACCCTAAGCTAAACGTTACCTCATTTGTGAAGATTTTTTCTTACTCCTTAAGGCAGAGTCAAGGATATCCCATGCTTGCAACTGAAGTTGGAATATGCTACCACTATAGCAATATTCTTGGTGTAACCACTCTTCCAATAACCCTGCATTGCAAACAAAATAATCTTGTGTCTCAGCCGTGGGTGATTTCGCAGGCTGAATTACCCACCTATTGGCCAATTATTCCCTTCGGGATCATAACATCTAAGACTTCCAATGTTTGACCTCTGAGGTAGAAAGGTAAGAGAAAGAAAGAAAGGAAGAAAGGAAAAAAGAAACCACCAGGGGATTTAGAATCCATCAGAGTCAAACTTTTCTCCATAGCTGCAGCTTATCCAGAGGACTAGGCCATCAGAAAGCCTCTCTTGAAATGTTATTGAATGGCTTCTACATTTTCTAATGAAAACGGAGCAGGGAACAAACGCTTATCAAAATGATACTCAACACCGTTCAGATCACCATCCCGCGTGAATTTTCATAGAAACAGAAAACTGAATACCACGTGTTCTCCCTAATAAGTGGGAGCTAAACACTGGATATACATGGGCACAAGGATGGGAACAAGAAGCACTGGGGTATTCCTAAAGTGGGGAGAGAGGGAGGAGTGTAAGGATTGAAAACTACCCACTGGGTACCATGTCCACCACCTAGGTGAGGAACTGAATAGAAGCCCAAACCTCACCATCATGCAATATACCTATGTAAAAAACCTGCATATGTACCCCTTGAATCTAATAAGTAGATAAATAACTCTCTTCTCTCCAAATGACAGGGTGTCAATGTGAACCTTGTGACAATTAACCGGGTTTCTTCTCTCCATGAAGCATGCCTTGGAGGTCACGTGGCCTGTGCTAAAGCCTTATTGGAAAACGGTGCACACGTGAGTACTGCCCCTGCCCACAGGGGTCCATGTGCCCAGGTGCATCTGCTAACTTCTAAAGACACATGACCTTACAGGTGGCTTACCCACTGTGGGTAAGGGCTGGCCTAGTCCCGTTCATGTTCATATTTCCTCATTAAGATATTACTCCCTTCTCTTTAGCCCACACTCCTGTGTGTGAACATTCAAATGTGGTGATTCATGGGAATCCTTCAAAATTGTGATGATGACTTTAAGAAATCTTTATTGTAAAACATTAAAACAATTTAAAGCTTAATAAAAGACAATTCAACACCTTAAGCAAACAACTAATTTTATTGAGCAACATTTTCAAAATAAATGAGCTTTTAATAAATACATAGGCAAAAACACAAAATTAAGCTTTATCTTATTTTTAGTTCATATCCTAACCTTTTTCAAAGATGACTGAGGCACTATATATAATACAGATATCAGAATAGAATTAGAAAATCACAACTTCTGAAAATCTCAATGACACCTATGTTTTGTTGCCAGTTATTGTTTTGTTGTGAATTTTGTTGTTTAGCTCAATTCTTGCATTCTTTGTTTTATGAGCTGTAATGCTTTTAAACACTTAATGATTATGTTCTCGCATTTTGTACAGAAGTTGGGTTTCTAAGTGTGGAACTGAATATAAAAGTCTTCCTTATGATAACTGTTTTTTTCTGATGCCTTTGTGGTCGTACATTTCCATTAGGTAGTGCTTCTCTTGCTAGTTGGTCAGCTAATGGGTAATGATGAGGGCGAGGCTGTGTAAGGGCTGTTTCCTTTCAAGCTAGATGTCTGGAGTCACAGGCAGACTGCTGGTGGGAAATGTTAAACAATGCCAGGTCAGAGAGGAGATTTTGTGGGGCACCAAGAAGAATAAGGCATGGCTTCCTGTCTTTGTTGATTTTACGAGGGAACAAACAGTAACTACGGTACCATACCATTTCACATTTAAATCAGAATGAGAAAAAGAATAAGAGAAAGTTGGCCAATCAGTAGAAAATTCCACATAACTGGCAGTCCCATGGATACCTCAAACTTAATGCATCCGAAACTGTGCTTCGCATGTTCTTCCTCTGGGACCTGCTCCACATCTTGGGTTTCCGAGTTTCAGAGGCCAGTTTAAACACCCTCCTGCTCTCCCCAGCTCCCAAACTGGGAGTCAACCTATTTTTTCCATCTCAACACAATTCTGCTAATTTTACTTTCTAAGTAATTCTCAATTCTATCCTCTCCTTTATTCTGCTCCCATAGTGATCTAAAGCATGTATTCATTTATTAAAAGGCCTCTTGTTGTGTTTGTCTTCCCTAATGGAATTCAGCCTATTCAAAGAGAGGCAATTGTCTTATCATTGTTTCTAAAACACTGCCACTTAGTAGGTCTTCAATAAATGTATATGAACGAAGAGAGAAAGGGATAGGAAATTACATAAGAAGATGACTTCTTAGACTGAGGACAAGATGATACCTAGTAAAACACACACCAGTCCCACCAAATATTTTTAGTAAAAATATAAATAGGTTAGAAATATAAATACCTAGCATATGAACTTATATACATTTTCCCCTGACCTTGTCTGTCTCTGCCATCATACTATCGTATCTTTACATTTCCAGTGGAGTGGGGGTTATATTGGAACCCTGGAGATAAATCATTTTTGTTTCCAAAGCAAAGAAATTTAGAGTACTGATTATCACAAGCATCTATCCTTAGTTTGTTGAGGCACAATGGTTTGGCATCAAACCCTCATTGCCCTGCATTTCCATCATATCAGAGCCTCCCTACAAGAATGCCTTGGTTCCCTAATGTTCTTTCCAATCTATTGTTGATGAACAAAGATGCCTCCCAGCCCTGCTGGTTCTCTCGTGCCATCCACATCTCTAGATGGTGCCAAGAACGGTTGGAGACACCACATTGATGGCTATTTTCTATGTGCCTTTGGCTTGGCCATGATGTCTTTAGGAGTAACAGCTGGCATGTGCAATTTGTATGAATAACAGTAGACCAGAGAGGAAATCTGTGGCAAGAAAGACAGTAGAACTGTGGGGAATTGCCTAGCAGATTTGTTTCAAGCCCAGATTTTGGAACCGTGGCTAGATGATTTCTCTAGTGCTTTTGGTACTTTGGGTTGAATTCCATTAGGGAAGACAAACATAGAATAGGTTTTTAATACACAAATAAATGTTTTGCCAGGTTTGTTCATGACCAGGGGCAGGAGTCAGCTTTATATTGATGGAAAATGGAAAACAATGCTGTTGCACATGCCTATTGAGAGCTTCCTGGGTGCTAGACAGGGTTTTAAGAGTTTAACATATAGTAACTCATTTGATCCACTCACTAACTTCATGATGTTTCATAATACTGTAAAGCTGTGGGGTTCCTTCACTTATTCATCAGTGTGGAGAATTTCTCTAGGCAGATACATGGGAATACACACTTGGAGATGGTGAGAACGGAATAGAAAATTCCCTGGTTCTCTCTTTGTCCATCATTAGGTCAATGGAGTGACGGTTCACGGAGCCACGCCCCTCTTCAATGCTTGCTGCAGCGGCAGTGCTGCATGTGTCAACGTTCTGCTGGAATTTGGAGCCAAGGCCCAGTTCGAAGTACACCTGGCTTCCCCCATCCATGAGGCAGTGAAGAGAGGTGAATGAGCTACCGCAATGCCCACAAAACATCAGTGGACTTATTCACCAGCATGGGGAATTTGCTCCACTCAGTCTGACTCACTCCAATCTGCAAGTATCAATGGTCTAGTGATGGTCATGCAAGGCTCACCTGGATTTTCCTCACCATTAGAATATGTGTGATTTAGAGATCCCACAGCAGTGACTTCAATTTGCCTAAATCTTCAGGAAATACCAGTGTGGCACAAAACAGCTCTTCTTATAACCTGGGAATGTTTTCCTGGCTCAGATGTCCCATTTTCTGGGGACAGTCTCTTGGCAGTTCTTTCCTGTTGATGTTTTGGTGGCAGCTGGTATAGCCAAGATGGCAGTTGTGACCTACATGAATTATACTATGCTTATGTCTTTGTCCCTAGTAGGCAAGAACAGCTCATCCTCTAAAGCCCATAAAACACCAACCACCAAGCTAAAATAAATTGTGAAAGTGTCTGAAAGCCAAGGCTGATGTTATCTCTAATGAAACAGTAAATGTAACTACTTACAACAAGTAATACACTGTAGATGAGCTGATGGCTTCAAGATCACAGTTATTGGGAAAAAATTGCAACTTTATAAAGTATAGCATTGGAAATCTTGAAGTTGACTCTAGACCCCTATGTTGTCACTTTTGAAATGAGAAAAAAGAGTAAATTTAAAGAATTTTAAACTATATGTATAGATTAGATTAGACACGAGCAAGAAAGTATCATTGAAAGGACAAGGACATTTGTCAAAGGTCACACCCAAAGAGCAACATTTCAGGGATAGCTGGTAGTAGAGTTATTCCTTTATATTGAGATGAGTAATGCGATGGAGAAGTTAAAACACTCTAAAATAGTGATCTTTGCTGGTAAAGTTGGGGATGAAAGTCTTTACTTCAAAAGACATTAGTAAAAGATTTGGTCCAGGTTATTAAACATGACGTTTGATAAATTTTTCCATTGGATTACCTTAAGCGATACAAAAGACCTAAATCTCAATTTAGCTATGTCTTTTATGTCCTACATGTATTAATAAATATTTATTGGTTAATAACTGATGTTAGTCATTTCACAAACATCAAGTAAGTCCTTTAAATTGTAATGAACTACTTTAGAATGATACAAAAGTCTTTTAAAAATTTTAATATTGATTTGAAGTAAAAATGTTATTTGCATTTCCATCTAAATGTTTAAAAATTGATAAATATTGGGAATGGTTTGAATTAATTAAGCAGTTCTGCAGTGCTTAGCAGATTAGATATGGAGTGTTTGGTATCTGTGTGCCTAAAAACATATATATACCTCTGATAAACACACGATTTGTGTGTGTCCCTACTTTTTGCTGTATTGTAAAAGTGTGTTAAGGATCAACATCCACAGAATGGAAGAATGATTAGCAAATTCATTATGTTGGATACTATTATATCAGTGCTGGTCATTTATTTTTTCTATATTCACTTTTAAAATTTCCTGAGAATATTTCAATTTCACTCAAACCAGGCTGTTTCTTGTTCTTAAAAAGACAAGATTTATTTTAAAAATTTATTAAATACCCTGTATTTGCCGGGCAGTTTTAGTACTGACTAGATATTGTTTTTGGATTCTCACAGCTTTAAACAAGTTGGGCTACAGTTTGAGTCAATACCTTGATATATCGATGCTATAATCCAAGTATAATATTTACTTATGTGAACAAATAATTTGAATCCACAGAATTTTGCTTTGTACATTTTAATAGACATTTATACTTAATCCAGAATTTGTGATAAGTCAGGTAGGTCTAGGATAAAGTTTACTTTTATGTTATTTATTTAAAAAAATGTTAGTTAAATTAATTAGTGATGATAAGATTTTTTAGGGAAACAATCTTCAAAGAGAACTAACACTTTGCAAGTTCCTATCAATACCTTAGAAGCATTCCTTCCTGAACAAAGCATTCATAGGCTACAGATTAATCATGGTTATCTCTTTATTGGGCAAATTCTTGAAGGAGAGTGCTTGCTTACGTAATTTTTGTCAACCATTGAATTTGAAAATGTATTTAAATATATTCTATACGTACTTGAGACTTTTTATTCATTCTCATAGGTGTTTTCCAGGCTCACCAAAATCAGTTTGTAGACCATACACCCAATCTTACATGCATGGATAAAGAAGAAAATGAGAGATGTGTAATGGAGAGAGAACAGGGTTTTTCAGAATAATCACAGGGCTCGTCATTTACCCTTCTGGGTCTTGTCACCTATATTAGTAAAACGGTGACTTCATTCTAGAGCATGACAGTTGTGTTCCTTTGAGCCCTTAGTTTAGTTAAAGTTATCTCAGGGGCTGCAAAGAGGAGTTTGAGGAGTTTATTTTTGGGGTTTCTACCCAAGATTTCCAAAATAAACACAAATTTTTTTTCTACTACAAAAAGAGATATAGGTTATCTCTAAAGACCGGTCTGGATAAGTAATACATAATTCTATGAATACTTCATGTGTCCCTTACTTGAGTGAGGTTATCTTGTGTTCCACCAGGTCACAGAGAGTGCATGGAGATTCTGCTGGCAAATAATGTTGACATTGACCACGAAGTGCCTCAGCTTGGAACTCCCCTGTATGTGGCCTGCACCTACCAGAGGGTAGACTGTGTGAAGAAACTTCTAGAATTGGGTAATTTCCAGAAATCATTTTATGAAAAGAACCAGTTAAATGTGGTGGTTTTCTACAGTTTCACAGATCGAGTTCTTGTCAGGCTGTAAAAACTTCTGAGAGCATTTGATGGATACTAAAAAGAGAACTTCTTTGAAGAAATGAGTGTTCAGATTCCTCTGTTCTGCTTCCTTTGATGTTGGCTCCATTTACCTGGCATGGTTCTCCCTAGTGGTCACAAGATGGCTGCCAGCAATACCTGGGCTTGTAGTTCTTCTCATCCATATGCATCAAGAAAGAGCATTGGCTCTTTTTGAGTCATATGGCCATCTCTGAACCACTCATGGTGGCCAAGGAAATACAATGCACTGATTGACTTAGGCCTAGATCTCAGTCTACTCTGCAGTTATTAGGCTTCACTGGAAACACAAGAACTAGGAATCACAATAGGGTGATTCCCTGGAGGGCAATCTAGATGTGGTTACCAGGAAGATGCTGGACAACAACAGACGTTTGCCACAGACTAGTTTACATCTATTCTGCTAAGTTATTCAGTCATTTAAAAAAATTCTAAAAGGCATATACAGAAACTGAAAGTCCAGGGAAAACGAAAATATCTTGAAATGACTATTTGGTTAACGAGTCAACAAATTTAGCCCCTGACATAAAGGTGGAAGTTTAGTAAAAACCTTTAGTTGAGAATTCTTTCTCCAAGAAGTTTTTGTCTTTTTTTATTCCCCATCATTTACTATTCTCTATAGTAAATTCAGAAATTTTTCTTTTTGATCCCCAATTACATAAATATTAAATAAATTTAGCTTAATCCTTTGCCCCCAAACATAATAACTCTTTGTAATATTTTGTATGTCAACAGTTTGTATGGGAAAGCAAGTACAGTATTTAAAATGACTAAAAATACTTAAATTTACTTATCTCACCAACGTATTTTGAAACAGTTTTAGTAGGCATTGCTGAGGTTCTGGGCTTAAATTACATATTTTCAAAGATTCGTCAATATATCATGGCACTTAAGATGTCTTTATATACAACAACTATATTTGAGGCTCACCGTGTTTTACATTGTTTAGTGTTGAATTGCCACCATCTGTTTTGTTAAGGAGCCAGTGTGGACCACGGCCAATGGCTGGACACCCCCCTCCATGCCGCAGCAAGGCAGTCCAGTGTGGAAGTCATCCACCTGCTAACTGACTATGGGGCTAGTCTGAAGCACAGAAATGCTCAGGGCAAAAGTGCCCTTGACCTGGCGGCTCCAAAAAGCCCCGTGGAGCAGGCGCTTCTGCTCCGTGAAGGTAATGGAGGGCAGGTGTCTGCTTCTCTTCCATAAGTACACCACTATCTCTCTTTTCTGCCTCATCCCTAGCCTCTCTTCCTTTTCTCTTTTTAATTGAGGGTGGCATTGTGGGCGGGGCAACTCCTGCTATCGCTGACATGTCTTCTGGGATTTCTGGCATCTGTTGTTGCTCATAATGCCCACAGTGGAAATAAGAGTAAGGCAATGAGGAACGCAGTGTACAGTCACTTTTTTTTTGAGTTGGAGTCTCTTGTCGCCCAGGCTGGAGTGCAGTGGCACACTCACGGCCACCGCAGTCTCGACCTTCTGGACTTAGGCGATCCTTCCGCCTCAATGTATATTCACTTTTAACCAAAGGGCATTTCTGTACAACTGGAGTGTTAGCTTTGTACTTTCCATTATAAGAAAAGAATCAGAAAACGTTGTTTTTACCCCGAAAAGTTTGAACTTTTACATCTATCCTGGCATAAACACATGATTGAGCAAACCAAAACCCTGCTTTGTAATATTGGGAGACAATCCAGTGACAAATTCAGAAGACTTGAGCTAGAGGTAGTAGGGGGGACAGAGAACGTGTATTTCAGGAACTCGACTAAATGGAGAGGTCCCTTGACTGTTCTCCAGATCAAGGAGTAGGTCGGTCTGCATTCCTCCTATTTCCACCACGGGCATTATGAGCAGCAATAGATGCCAGAGGAAGAAGGGTGAGCTTCTAAAATGCTCCGTATCCCAAACTCCAAAGAGATCCATGTCATGCTTATACAGTCAGGGGACATTTTCTGAGCCTATATTGATCATTTGTATGCTTGGGAGAATATTAAAGATAATCGTAATTATTCAGCTTTACACGTGCCAGGCACTGAGCTAAATTTGAAACAGATTAATCTCACTGAATGTTTAAAACTTTTAAAGCAACGAGAACTTTATACAGCAGTAGCAGGCACTACCCCTGCCACAAATGGGAAAAGCAAAGCATAGAGAGATTGGCTTGCAAAGGGTCACAGAGCTACTCGGATGTAGAACTAAGTGGACTTTAAACCAAGCCATCTGACCCCAGAATGTGGACTCTTAATGTTATGAGATCCCAATCTCGAATCTTCTGAGACAGTTTCCAGTGGGGAGGAGTCTCATTTCACACACCAGTTCCATTTTGTGAAACTACCTCCACGTCGTACATAGCTTCCAAATGGAGTGCTTGGTTTAATTGTTTTAGGAAATAGCCTCTCTAAATCAGTGCTTCTTAAGCTTTAATGTGCACACAGGTCACTTGGGGATTTCCTTAAGATACAGATTCTAATTCAGGAAGTCTGGGGTGGGGCCTGAGACTCTGCATGTCTAGCAGGCTTCCAGATCATGCTGATGCAGCTGGTCTAAGGACCATGATTTGAGTGCCACTGGTCTAGATTATTTCCAACAGTCTAGATCATTATCGATTGTTCTTTTATTTGAGTCTCCACCAGAAGAATTATGATCTTCCTTATCGGATCCCGGTTTGGAAGGACCAGTACTTTCCAATTGTTAGCTGAGAATATAGTTTATAGCATTTTCGTAATTCTTGTTTTCTTCTGTCAAAAGTGTTTCCAGATCTAGGATTTGCATTCCTTATAAGCAAGTTCCTCTGTCCTCTGTATTTATCCGTATAGCCACTTGTTCTAGGAGGATGAATACCAGTCACATCAGAACTCACTCTGGTGTCTGAACTTCCCTAGGCAAACTGGACAATTTGTCTGCCTTATTGTTTTTCAGAGGAGCTTAAGTTGGACAGCAGGTAGAGCCATTTTCCATTCTTGTTTACCAAGATTTTTTTGGTGTGATTTTATTTATTTATTAATTTTAAAATATTTTTATTTTAAAGATGTGGGGTACAATTCAGAATTAGGTATACAAGTGATCATCATACAAATAAAGTTTGATCCGCCCTTGTGTCCCCACTCCGCCTGGTTTGCGATGAGGTACCTTATGGATGTTATCTGCCCCACCCCCCTCCCCTAGCAGTGTCCCGATTACCAAGATTGTAATGAAGGGTGATTGTTTTGTCCTCCAGATAGTTTCCTGCACATATATACTCCTTGGCAATGTCAAGCCAAGTGTTACCTGGTTATTTCCATCATTTTTATGAGAGTAAGATTCTGTTACAGTAGGATTTTTTTTGAGAAAGAAAACTTTGTATAGGCCATTCATTAGACCTACTTGAAGAGATCTTTACTGATAGTCAAGTTAGGAAACGGTGGGATATTATGACTGCCTCTGTACAACTAGTATTTTAGCCAAAAACTCACTCAGCCTATTCAACCATGTTCTGGGTTTTCATCACTTATTTTCCTTAAGGCTTCAAAGTCATACGAATGGTGACTCCATGAGACTCCATGAGACCGAGGTTGAGAGGCTAACAGGGTCTGAGTTGTGTTCTTCCTGCAGATCTCTTTTGAGTCTGAATCCTTGAAAGTAGAGGGCCCCTCTAGGTGTAATTAGGGCCCAGCCAGCACCACCTCATGGGCAGCTAGAAGCAGGAAGTCCAGGAAGACTTTGAGGGCTGAGTATCCAACCCCTGACACATCATTTAACATTGCCTCTGTGACTACACAAATGGAGCTTCTTGTTGATACCCTTTCCACAGTTGTCCTGCTCTGCAGCCCTGTCAGGGGGCTCTACATTCTCAGTGCTTCTATTTGCATTTTCTTCTTGGCTAGTATATGGCTTTCATTTGTAAGTGCAATACGCGAATGAGGTGCATTCCTTTTAGACTCCACACTTCATTCCTAACTGGCCTCTGATTGGCCTCATTTGTCAATATCAGTGGTGCAATTACCATTGGAAAATCAACTTCAAGAGATTAGCTCATCCAGGGGGGCAAATAGTGGTCCTCTGTCTGTACTTAGTCTCTGCTACCTCATAATTCCTATACAGACCCAGTTTCTCTTCTGCTTTTAGAAAGTTTCACCCTCTTCCAGTACTCTGTTCTCCCCCTTCTAGCCCTTTGCCGCACCCCACCACCATGAAATTCACACTATTTTTATTCCCTCCCTCAGGCCCGCCTGCTCTTTCCCAGCTCTGCCGCCTGTGTGTCCGGAAGTGCCTGGGTCGAGCATGTCATCAAGTCATCCACAAGCTGTGTCTGCCGGAACCACTCGAAAGATTTCTCCTATATCAATAGTCCCAACTGTCCCTGGGAAGACAGGTTGTTGTCTGCTGTACCCAGGGTACCTAGTATAGATGCCCGACAGTTAGACTCTCAGTATCTTCAAATGAGCTCAGCTAGTTAGAGTAAATCCTCCATAAGCCAGAACACTTGGGAAGCGGAAACTCTTGGTTAGTTTAATGTTCTCATTAACCAGGAGACAACCAGAAACCTCTTAGTTTTCAGTTCTTGTTGTTAAGAAACTTTAAAAAACCGTGAAGTAGAATGGAAATAGTAGATTCTTGATTCTAATAATTCAGGATCTTCCTGTACCTAAAGGTCAACATTCTGAACATTGTATAGGCACATGTAAGTCTGGGTGGACAGGATTATAATGAATGTTAGGTGTTCCAAGAGGTATTCCTGATTTACTTCCTCCCTTCTGCCCCTGCCCTATTTTTCTTTCCTTCCTCGAATAAATCTCTGCTGTAATTTTGATTTCTCTGCCTTTTTATACATATATATGTAAAGTTAAGTACCTTGACATCACAGTTAATTGAGGCTTCTAGTTACTGAGGTCCAGGTTGATAAGAGAGACTTTGGAAGAGGTTGAAATCTATTGTTCATAGCTTCGGATATCAAATGCTATCTTTCGAAGGAAGCAGTCTAGGATTGAGCAACACTGGGTGCCCCCAAGAACCTGAATACACGGGCACTGTCCGATGCATGTTGCAACTGAAACATTGGCTCCCTTCAAAGTCAAGATGCTCAGGGTTTTTTGAAAGAATTATGTGTTGATGTCAGCCACGAAGGTGGGCTCAATTCTGGGTCCATATATTTTTCTGTGGATGGGAGTCCAAAATAAGCACAAAGGTATATTAAAAGAGCCTTCTCCTCCTTCTTTTCTCTCTTCTCCTTCTTCTTCCCATCTCTCTCCCTTTCTGCCATCCCTGCTCCTCTTCCTCTCCTCCTTCTCTTTCTTTTTGTAAATTTAGAACATGGGGACTAGATATAATTTTAATTGTTGTAAGTGCTACTGTCATGATTTAGTGGCTATGGTAATATTAGCTTCTAAAATGAGAATGATCTCTCAGATGATCCTAAGATTCATTTCAAGCATGTATTTTACTTATTTAGCTTTTAGTTTATCTAGACCTTTAGTTCACAACTGGGGACAATTTTTCCTCACCCCCATTGGGATATTCATCAATGTCTGCAGACATTTGGGATTGTAACTACTGGGGGAGGGTTGCTACTGGCATCTTGAAGGTAGAGGCCAAGGATGCAGCTAATCTCCCTCCAAATGCATGGGACAGCCCACAACAGAGAATTATCAGGTACAAAATGTCAATAGTGCCCAGAGTGAGAAACCCTGCCTTAGCTGTGCTGCTCAATACAGTAGCTACTAGCCACATATGGCTAATGAGCCCTAGAATTGTGACTAGGCTGAATTAAGATGTACTGAACGTGTACAACACACATTGAATTTTGAGGATTCAGTAGGTTAAAAGAATGTGAAATATCTTATTAATAGCTTTTGATATTGTATTTTTAGTTTTTTGAGAAACCTCCATACTGTTTTTCATATTGGCTGTACTAACTTACATTCCCACCAGTAGTGTATCAGCGTTCCCTTTTCTCTGCATCCTTGCCAGCATTTGTTATTATTTTTTAATAATAGCTATTCTCCTGTAATCCCAGCACTTTGGGAGGCCGAGGTGAATGAATTGCCTGAGACTGCAGGTCCGAGACCAGCCCAGGCAACTTGATGAGACCTCTTCTCTACCATAACTTAAAAAAAAGAAAAAATTAGCTGGGCGTGGTAGCACGTGCCTGTAGTTCTGGCTACTTGGAAGGTTGAGGCGGTGGATTGCCGGAGCCCAGCAGGTCAATGCTGGGGTGGCCGTGAGTGTGCCACGGCACTCCAGCCTAGGTGACAGAGTGAGACTCCAACTCAAAAAAAAAAAAAAAGCTATTCTAACAGGTGAGGTGATATCTCACGTGGTTTTGGTTTGCATTTCTCTGATGATTAGTGATTCTGAACTTTCTTTTTCGTATATCTGTTGGCCATTTGTATGTCTTCTTTTAAGAAATGTCTATTCAGTGTTTTTCCCATTTTAAAATCAGGTTTTTTTTTTTTTTGCTGTTAAGTATGATCCAGCAGCCCCACTCCTGGATATATATCCAATAGAAAGAAAATAATCAGTATATCAAAGAGATATCTGCACCCCCATATTTAATGCAGCTTTATTCCCAATAGCTAAGATATGGAATCAACCTAAATGTCCATCAAAAAATCAACAGATAAAGAAAATATGATATATATACACAGTGGAATACCATCCAGCCCTAAAAAAATAAGATAATCCTATCATCTGTGGCAAAATGGATGAGCCTGGAGGACATTGTGTTAAGTGAAACAAACCAAGCACAGAAAGATTAATACCATATGTTCTCACATGTAGAAGCTAAAAAAAAAGTGAGCTCATAGAAGGAGAGAGTAGAATTGTGTTTATTAGAAGCTGGGAAGGGTAGAGAGCGGGAAGAATAGGGAAAGGTTGGTTGGCAGATACAAAATTATAGTTAGATGAGAGGAATAGTGTTCCATAGCACTATAGAGTAAATATGGTTAACAATAATTTATTGTATATGTTCAAAAAGTTAGAAGAGAAGATTCTGAATCCTCACAGTAGGAATGATAAATGCTTAAGATTATGAATATACTAATTACTCTGATTTTACCATTTACCTGTATTGAAATATCACTCTGCACCCTATAAATATGTACAATTATTACATGTCAACTAAAAATAAAAGAAAATAAAAACTTTTGATGTCAATCATATATTGAACTGATAATACCTTGGATATATTAGGTTAAGTAAAATATATTATTAAAGTTAATTTTACTCGCTTTTTTAGTGTGACTACAATAAAATTGTAAATTGTATATGTGGCGCACATCATATTTCTATTAACACTGCTCTAGACTGTTGTATGATATTTACAACTTTGGAATATCTAATAATCTTAATTAGTTGACTATCTGGGGAAAAAAGATTAAGTTATTACCTTGTATTCCAAAACAAATTTTGCTTTTTTGAAAATGTAAAAAAACATTAAATAACCCTTTAAAACACTAGAAGGAATGTACATCAATGTGCATGCAAGGAAAAACATTTTCTAAACATATTATCAAAGGCAGAAAATTTAAAAGAAAACACTGACAAATTAGAACACATTAAAAATTATGTTACAAAAATTGCCATATGAAAAATAAAATGGCAAAAAAAAAATGAAGGAAAATTGTGTGTGACATTTATGGCAGGACCAAGTTCAGTATTCTATGTAACCAGGACCAAGGAAACCCTCACATCTCATTCTCAGCTTCTTTCTTTTTCTAGTGGAGACTGGGAAGCAATTGTTTGGGATCACTTTCGGTGAACAGGGATGTTAATGTTCAATCTTCACTTGTGTGAGTTACTGCTTGTAAAATATTGAAATTATCCAAACCTTCAGTAAGGACTTGTGCATTTTTTAGAAGATATTAAGGAAAGAGCCTAGATTACTTTTCTGGTTTTATATGATATAATACATGGATTGCATTATGTGGTGGCAAAACAATATGTCAATTTGCCTGTTTCAGGTGGGAGGAACCTCTCCTTTTATGAGACATGACGAGGAAAACAAAGTCTTGAAGAATTTTTACGAATCGTGGGGAAGGTACAGGATATTCCTAAATCCACGGAAGGAAGGACGATTCAATCTGTTCCAAATATTAAAGGCCAGAATGAACACAGTTGATACCTGTATTTCAACATATAAAGAATTCACTTAATAATCAATGAGAATATTATAGGTTCATTAATAGAGAGGGAATGAATAGGAAACTTATCAAAGATAACATATAGTCATAAGAAAAATATCAAAGATGGAAAATCGAGAGAATGGATGGATTCGAAACAGGATGAGGAGCCTTTAGAGCCATAGTTAGCCATGAAAAAGATCAAAGAAGAAAGAGTGGGACAGTCTCTTCCTATTATAGAACATTCAGGAATTGGAGGTTTTTCTTCTTCAAAGTGTTCTCCCGAGTGCATTATTTTTGGTCATCTGGGATCTTGCTGAATGTCTGAGCTCTGTGTTAAAGCCCCAGAAAGCTCTAGGATATTCAAGCAGTCTATAAACCCAGAAAACTTAAAGTCCCACTGTTCCAATGCTTTCTGAAACTGCAGATCACGGATTCCACAAATTCCTGTATGGCCCTCCCAATCCTGATAGGCCTGCATGAGTGTGTGTGTGTGTGTGAGTGTGTGTGTGTGTAAGGGGTAACACCCAAATCCTAAATTGGGTCCTGAGAGATCACACACCGGAACCTATCAGATAATCCAGGTCCCTGCACCTTGGAGTGGTGTTGATGTCTTATAATTTACGAATGAAGGTATTAAACATGACATAATCTTTAAATTCTCTTCAAGCTTGATATTCTATTAAGCTACATTTAGACCATTAGACTAATCATCTGGTTTTTATGAGATTATTTTTCCTGTAGTTTGAGATTCTTACCCACTAACACAGATTGCTTTATTTTTCACACTGTATAGGATGTTTTCTCCCCAAAATGGTATAATTTTTACAATTTCAGTCATATTTGTAGTGCTGTAGGACAACTTTACAATTCATTCACCCAACACATTTTTACTCAGCATCTATTACGTGCCAGATACTATAGAACAGTGTGAGAGACAGACACGGTATTTGCTCTAAAAAAACTTATGTGTTAGTGAGGACAACAGGGAATAAACAACACAGAAACATATAACATGTCAGAAAGTGATAAAAAGAAAAATAATTAGGATAAAGAATTACCCTTGCAGGGTAACTGAATTTAAAAATAACTATTCATGTATGTAAATAGTACTTATTGGTTAATTTTTACTGTTAAAGTTTCTTAATGTTTTCAGTACATTTTCTTATTCCTTTGCCTAATTTAACAGATATATTGTTATAAAAGTATTTGTGATTCCTGCTTTGCCTACAAACCATATTGTAATGATCACCTTTCAAGATTATCCTTTTAAATGGTTGTATCATATTCCCTAACTATTTCCATATTGCTGGATACTTAGTCTTTTTAATTTCTCGCTATCATAGATAACATTGGCATGAACTTCGTTTTTTTATAAATCTTTTTAACTGTTTGAAGTATTTCTTAGATTTCTAGAAGTAGGACTTACATAGAAAAACGATTTAAAATAATAGTTTAAAATAACTTAAAACATATACACAATGAATCATTTTAAGAGAAAAAAATCTTTTTGTAACCAAATACCCAATGTTTTGTAACCAATAAATACTCAATATATACTATCTGACTATGTAGATATCGAATATATCTATTTACGGTGTCTATTATTTTTATTTTATTTTTAAAAATCGTTGTGTTGAGAGGTCTTCAATGATATATCTTTTACCTGACTGCATCAATTTATTATCTGCTTTGGTATATTATTTTTTTTTAAATAAGCTTGCTGTCTTACTTGAAGATTTAAACCTCAACACTTTCAAAATCCCTTAAATTACTTAAATGTTTCAGTATGTCATTCAACACCTCTAACTTTTTGTTCACATTCTATTAAGGATCTGTTTCCCTCAAAATAATTCTCCTCCCGTATATTTCTAATATTGCCATGTCAAATAAGTATGAGGTTTGTAGATAATTCTTTTTTTCAGTAACAATGCTCATTGCTGAGATTTTATGCACTGAACACAAAGAGAATAGCTGACGCTTCAGAGACATCGCCTGAAGCTGCCATGGTGAGGGATGAATTGCTGAATAACCACCGCTTGTCAGGGGAGGCTGCTGTCCACATTGGAGGACCTCACGTTTTCTCCCATTGCAAATCACTGCCAGGCTCTGCTCTTGCACTGAGATATTCCATTTGCATACGGAAAATGCCATCTCCTTCCCTCAGCAGATTCTGTCCCAGGACGAATACGTGGATCATACTTGGAATAGCAGCTTTTATTTTAACAAACTTAGCCTGTAAAAAAAAGTGTATGCTAGGTTTTAATTTCCATTTATTAGTTTTTCTTCCCCCACCATTGTTATATCTTAAAAAGTTTCCAGCTTACAGAAAAATTACAAGCATAAAACAATGAATATCTATATGTCCATCACTTCGATTCAGCAATTGTTACCATTTTGCCACATTTGTTTTTCTCTATGTATATGTGCACATATATGCATTGCACATGTGTACACACACCTATATATTTGCACATGTAAACCCATGTATAAGTAATACATATACATATATTTTTAAAATGAACTATTTGTAAGTTGTGGGCATCATAAATCTTCACCAGGGCTAGGATTAGGACGAGTGAGGCAAAAAATTTAAGAGGGCATCAAGAAACACAGTCATCAAGATAAATATTTTAGTGCAATGTTTTGAAAAGTCAATGTTAAGGCAAAGCAGCCCACAATGATGAAAATATCAAAATTTTAATAAAGACAAGCTATTTGTTTGTTTTATGACCCTGCATTATTGTGCAATGAGAACAGTGTTTTCAATCAGCTCATGGTTCTGGGACATGTGGCTTCTGGGTTTATGGGGAAGGACAATGGCATGCAAACAGACTGGGCAATGCAGGCTTTATATATACTCATATACTTTGTGAAGCTTGCATTAACTTTTTCTACTTGGTACAAAATATGTATATATGCATACATTTCCCCCTTGGCCTCTCACTCCCATGTGGCTCCACACTTAGCAATCCATTGTGCATCTCCTAAGAACAGAAATTCTCCTATGAAATCATTGCACAGTGCTCGGGAAGTTTGACACTGATGCACTGTGACTAACTAAGAGATGTCTAGATTTAAGTTTCCACAAGTGTGGCTTCCATGTCTTGTCTGTCTTGTTCCACCATTCAGGATTAGATCAAGTATCATGCATTGAATGCAGCTATCAAGTCTCTTTATTCTCCTTTTATTCTAGAAAGCATCCCCTTCCCACGTTCGACTTTTATGCCATTGGCATTTTTGAAGAGTCCAGTCACACTGTTACGTGACTATCCCTCAGTTTTGATTTGTCTGATTGCTTCCTCAAGAATATCGCATTATGCCAGATTTTAAAGAACATATTTTTGTTTGAAACTTATTGTACTGCTCTGCGGAGTAGGACGGAGTGACTTTTCTCTGAAGCAGCAACATCAGATAGCCCAGCATACAGGAACAGTTATGTAAAAACAAGTGAAGCAGGTAGGATTTTTGCTGGAAAAGCAGGGAATTCCAAGTTATCGGAGCAGACGTGTACCTGTTAGTTTTAAAGGTTTTGTGCTAGAAAAATTGCCAGCTGGAATAACAAGAAGTTTCAGCTCCCGGGCTAACTCTGACTGATTGGAAATGACTTCTGGGGCTCCCCAAGGCCTTGGAAGGAAAGAATCTTGCAATCCATGCATGCAGGTGTGCCTTGGATATCTAAGTGAGGGGTAGGGCCGAGGCACTGGCTAGTCTGAACACTGCACATGGTCAGAAATGATTGTGGCCTGACCATCTGCTGCAGGAAATTATTCTGTTTTCTTACCTAACCTGGGCTAGTTTCACTGAACATCCAGACACATGCAACAACACGCACAAAGGCTGACTAGAAGTTAGACAAATTGCTCTTGTCTTATGGGTTGTGGTTAGCGAACCCATTTCTCCATAATCACAGCTCAGACACTTGGGACTCAACTTTATCCTCATACAAACCCTTAAAAATGCACAAACTCCTTTGGGAAAGAACTGGTGTTAGACAGTGAAAAAAAAAATCAAATCCCATGCTCCTATTTACTAGTGTTGATCTACATCATAAATATACCAGGAAGATTAAAGGCCAATGACTTCCCTCCCAGGTAGTAGAGCAACAACCTGGAAATCTTTATTGTCATTTTGAAATTTGAATATGGAAAACCCTTAACGACTTGGTATTTAATTAAAAGTAAATAAAGAGGTTGCACTATAAAGATTTTACTCGGAAAGAATGGAAACAGTACCCAGCTTCCCCAATGTGCCCCCCTGTTTAACTGCTTCTCATCCAGTCTATGCTGGGAGTACATTTCTGACGCTGTTAAATACAAGTTTCTCTCTCATTCTTCAAATCTTTCCCGATGCAGTAGTGAAGAGTTTGTATGCTTATGGCCTTCTCAGTTAATTCTGCAGAGATGGAGGGCAGTGTTTATCCCAATTTTAAATGAGCACCCTTCTTTTGAAAACTGAAATTTGTATTGAGATAATTATAGATTCCCATGAAATTGTAAGAAACAACAAAGAGAGATCTCTGTTATGCTCTGCCCAGTTTTCTCCAATGGTAACTTTTCACAAAACTATAGTACAATATCCTAACCAGGAAATTTACATTCATGCTGATCTTATTCAATTCCCCAGTTTTACTTGTACTTGTTTGTGTGTGTCTTTAGTTCTATACAATTTATCACATGTGCATGAGCATGCCTTTGACTCAGCATTTTCACTCTTAGGAATCCCTTTTCTAGAAATACTCATATTTGCATATGTGTACAAAGCCATATGTACAAAAATATGGACTGCAGTCTTTTTGTAGTACTAGGAGAAGTGGTGACATTCTGGTTGCATCATTAGGGGCATAATTAAATACTTTTGGCACAATATGGAATGCTATGCAGTAGTAAATAAAGGAGCAGAGTTATGTAAACTGAAGTGTAAAGATTTTCCAGAAAAAATGAGTGTAAAAAGCATAGAATAATACAGGGGTATTTATGTGAAAAATAGAAAGGATAAAGGCACACACATATGCATGCACAGAAAGGCCTTTAAAACATGAAGGACACTCCTCAAACTGTTAATAATGATCCCCAATGTTTCCACTGAGACGCCATAAATCCACAGCAAGGCCACATCTTTGGCATTAAGACAAATGTGCAATCATTTCACAGCCAGCCCTTGCTTGAGACTAACTCAGCACCTTCCCCCACGGAGATGAATATTCCCTTCCACCTGGAAGAGAGGCACAGTGGGAGTCTAGGGGTGACCATCAGCCTGAAGTAGCACCCAGGGGTGTGAGGAAACTAGGTTTATCTGAAAAGACACCTACATAGAACACCCAAATATTTTGTATAGGCAAAGCAGTGAAACCTTAACAGAATTACATTTTAAAAAAATCATTAATAATTGAAAGATAGCAGGGTCTCTTTCACATCCCATGCCACCCAGCAGTCCACTTTTCCTGTTGTACCCATTCATTAATGCATTTAGAAGTTAAAATAAAATGAGTGGGAGAAGGGAGAAGTAGGACATTTCATGAAATCCTTGCAGCTGAAAAGAAGAAACTAGTTCTGTGCATTTTTGTAACATATAGACACATTTTCCCATAAGAAACTCCCAGCAAAATTGAAAGCACATGTGCAGATGGCCAGGGCGTGCTGTGCATGTTACTGTGCAAGCAATTCAGCAGGGCTGCTGCTAAACCAGCTTTCTCAGCTCTGGGTGCTGGGGCTTGTCTCAGGAACAAGCCTCCATGTAACAAATGGATCTCAGCAGAGTGAACAACATTGCAGCAAGCAAGCTGTTTTCTTCACCCTCACTCTGCTCCCCTTGCTCTCCAAAAGTTACAAACTGTGTTTCCTTCCTGATAAACTTCAAGGCTTCCTCACTGATTGGTCTCAGTTTGGGAAAGGACGTGACATCAGCAACTTTGCAGACTTGGGGCTGAGGGGCTGTTGTGGCCTTTGGCCGGCCTCCAGTCAGCTAGGTGGAGTGTGTCTGTGTGTGTGTGTGTGCATGCACGCGCCTCTGTCTAACCACAGGTACTACTCAGATTACCCTGCCTGCACTGTTCTCTGCTGTAGACCGTCTGACCAGGACGTGTGCAGCTCAGCCAGCCACAGGACTGGAATTTCCCAGGAGCAGGGAGAGCATGGAGTTTGGACTTTGCTGAGCAACTGAAGTGGAGCACAGAGCTTGCTGGCTCAGGAGAACACCATGGATGGCGAGCGAGGGGGCAGGAACGGCAGCAAGTCCCTGGGGCCAGGAGACTCTCCTGACACCAGGCTCCTTTCAAACCCATTGATGGGCGGTGAGTCGTAGGGGAGGTGGAATCAGAGCCTGGGGAGGCTGGCTAATGTGCTTAGAGAGAAGAGGGCTGGGCAATTTCAGTGGCTCTGTCTGAGGTGTGTCCATGGGCCAGTTACTGGACAGATGTCCACAGCTTGCTGGTATGTATCCTTTACACAATTGTTCAAAAATGTGTACACCTCTCTCTGCAGAATCCTATAGACAATACAGAAGCAACTGTCACACATTATTCTCCAGTGAAAATTTCAGCTCCAAGGAATCATTCTTTGTGGGTCAAATGAGTTATTTATTAAATCAGAGGTTTAAAAGTTACATATAAGTGGGAAAATACTTAATGCTAACATATTTCTTTTATTCAAAGGTCTTGGGTATTTGGCATTTAGGTGGGGCTGGGTTCATAAATGATGTTCAACCACTATTGGTTGATTCATTTTTAAAAGAAACTTAACAAAAACTTCAGAGAAGTATCTTACAGGTATGGTTCTCACCTGCCAGGTAATGTCTTTGCTAATATATAGAGCCCCATGCATACGAGCACCGTCACACTCTTGTGAGCATTCAGCTGGTGCCTGCTGACTGAAAGGATTCTGAAAAATGAGTCTAGGCATTAGCGGAGAGATCATTATATTCAGCACTCAGGTGGACTGCCCAAAACGCCTGTTGATCAGAGGGGCAATAAACAGGGACTCTGAAGTCAGCTAGGACTACTGAACAGGTGCTGAAAGGGAAAAAGTAGAAGAAATAAAATACGAAACGCCTTTTCTCTGACTGAGCAGACAAACCTGTTATTCACTCATTTCTTTAGCCATTTTGCTCATAAAACGAGCAGAATACTCAACGGTGGGTATAATCTGGATCCAAAAAGGCAAAACTGGTTTAATCAGTAGATATATTGATCATGAACTTGGAGCACTAGCAGAGTAGCATCAGACATCAGTTTTTTACAAATAACTTAATAAATTATGTTTAAAGCAGCAAACAAATTATTATGGGAGATAATCAGTCATTTGGTTGACTTCTGCAAGATTATTTTTATAGCTAAGTATTGTATTTATTTTTGTTTCCAGAGAGGAGAGAGGCACCAGCCACTTCTCACTGTTCAGGCTTTCAAAAGGTCCTAATCCAACCCTGGTGGGGGCAGGATGGGTGGGTTGGAGCAGGTGGGTTTTATATTCAAAGGCATGGTTGGAAAGTGAACACATCGAGAATGCAGAGTGTCTTAGAGAGTCTGGTGAAAACAAGTTTGGAGAGATGGAATGGCTGATGAAACTTTAAAAGCTAGGTGGAGGAATTTAACCTACCTGAGGCAGGGAATTGGGAGCCATTGGTGGTTTTGGAGCAGAGACCTGGCAATAATGAAGGCTGTAAGTAAGAATGTAATCAACATATTTATCAGGATAGATTATGGTGAGATCGCAGTGGATTGCACTAATCCACTGGTTGTCAAACTCCTAGGTGCCTCAACGTCACCTGGAGGGCTTGTTAAAATGCAGGCGATGCAGCTTCTGGCGAAAGGTAGATCTGGGGCGGGGCCTAAGAATCTGCATTCATAACAAGTTCCCAGATGACACGGATGGCGCTGGCTGGGGACCACACTTTGATTACCAAGCATGAAGCTGACGGATAAATTAAGCTGCGCTGCTTGATTAAATATTGGGGCCAATAAAGAGAAGGCAGGCAAAATTATAAAGTTTTCAAGCCCGAATTAATGTTAGATAAGCCTGAGCCCTGGGTTCGAGACCCACCCGGGCAACTTGGCGAGACTTCGTCTCTACAATAAATCAAAAGTGAGCCGGGCGTGGTAGCGCGCGCCTGTAGTTCCGCCTACTCGGAAGGCTGAGGCGGAAGGATCGCCGGAGCCCAGCGGGTCGAGGCTGCGGTGGCCGGGAGCGGCCACTGCCCTCCAGTCTGGGCGACAGGGTGAGCCGCCAACTCAAAAAAAAAAAAAAAAAATTAGCCGGGCGTGGTAGCGCGCGCCTGTAGTTCCAGCTACTCGGAAGGCTGAGGCGGAAGGATCGCCGGAGCCCAGCGGATCGAGGCTGCGGTGGCCGGGAGCGGCCACTGCACTCCAGTCTGGG
>CAUYQG010005064.1:0-15919 GCA_963574415.1 Tarsius wallacei
ATTCATTAACAGGCAATCTTAGTTCAGAGTTCCCCACTGGGTAGGCTGAGACTTTTTCTGATCTGCATTGCAGTCTGAGGCTCTCTCTGCCTAATTCTACTTCCTCTCCCATTTTTTTTTCATGTGTCAGATCTGTATCACCGTTTGAAGGCTTTCTCTGTTAATTCTGTTTCCTATTTCATTTTTCTCAAGCGTTAAACCCCTCAGTAACGTTTTGCACTGCTCACTTTGTCTCACCATTTGATTCCCAGAGGTCCTGAACGGATGTAGTTAGTACCGGAAGTGGTCTGAGAAAGCAGGAGAAAAGATGGGGAATGGTGACTGAGTCACTCACCCCCTGACTGGCAATGCAGACCCCGTCCTGGGTAGTGTGATGGTCTCTGGCCTGACGTTTAAGTCTAATTGCTAACACTTCCAATGGTAGTGATTTGGGAGAAAATTCTGATGGAGGGGGAATGCTCTAGCTGGTGCAAGGATTTGAAAATTTCATGATGGGGGAAGTGGGGGTGAAGGTGTGTGGTCTCCAGGCATATAAGAACAATGGAATTGCCTGGTTGTTACTAAGTTTCAGTGGCATCCTATAGAGAGATAATAATACACTGATGGTAGTTAATAAACAATTGAAAAACAAGTGTGAAGGCAAGAAGTCCTTTGGTAGTTTATAAAGAGGCCCTTATCACCAGCAGTGGGATAGCAGAAAAAGCTGAGGACAAAACTCAAATTTAACAGTTATCTTAATTGACCTTCAAAGATGATTGTGCAGGCTCAGCTGAGACAGTTTGTTATGCAAAAGTCAGAGCCCTGTTTGGGGCAATCTTGTACTCTGAGACATGGGATGGGTACATGTGGGTGGATGCCCCTGAAGATTTTGGTTCCACAGGCTCCTTTGAACCCTGAGAATCTTGAGAAAAGGCCTATTCCTCCCTATTATAAGCGACCGTGCTCACATGCTCCCTCCCACCCTCCAGTGTAGAAAGGTACTGCAGAGTCCTCTAAGTGCTAACCTCAGGATCTGACTCCACTTTATGTCCTGGTTGCTAGGCCAATAACTAAGATTATGTGACAGCATCATTCAGCTGGGAAAGTGCTGGCTGGGTCTGATAAAGGAGAAAGGGGATCATACCCCAAAGGGGCTGCAAGACCCGTCAAATATGCACCAACAAGAGCTGGGAGAGGACCAATGGACTGGATTTTGAGGGTGATTGATCATTGGGGCTGGAAAATATGATTGGATAAGAGAGAGTTTCTTGACTTGATGACACCCTCTTGGAACACCCTGGCAAGGACCTCGAGAGGGTAGGGCAAACTCACTGCTGGTTGGCTCCAGAGAAAGCAGTAGCCTAAGCTGAGCAAAATTGAAATACCTAAATTGCCATAACAAAAGGTAGAGCAGGGAATAAAGAGTCCGAAAGGAGTGGGCAGACAGGGATGCATATACTATGCAAGGTCAAAAGCTTCATCAGCAGATCATGCACCATGGAAAAGTCCGAAGAACACACCACTTACCAAGGTCACCAGAAATGTGCTAGTGAGACAGTCATCAGCATCACTAAGACATTTAGTGGTGGCTTCCTCTGCATGCAGATCAGGGTTAAGAAAGGGAATCTGTCACAAAGCTTGGTTTGTTGATAGCAATGGGATGATGGGACTGAAAAGCAATAGAAGCCAAGTGGTGGTGGCTTTAATTGCCAGAAGCCATGGGGGTGCAATTATCATTATGACCAGAAAGGTTGAAGTGGCTGCCAAGGGGCCTTATCTAGCAGAGAATTGTGAAGATGATGAAAAAAACTATAGCTCCCTAGGGGCAAAATTGATGGGCACACAACCAGGGTGCTCCTTAATCAAAAGGAAGCACAGATGTATGCATAGAAGGCTTGGGGTGTGGCTCCAATGAAAAGTCCTGACACATTGCTCATTTCTTGGGTTTGAGCCAGTTTTCAGAACAAGAATCCATTGACTGAATAGATGGTCAGGAAGCCAGGTCTCTAGGTTGCCAAAAGGAAGGACCCTGCAACACTATTACAAATGTAGAGTATGACAATTCCCCCAGTACTCTCCCAAAGGGATTGAATGTCATTGACTCAGGCAACGTATACTGGGGAAAAAGCATGCAAACAATTTGAGGATCTTAGTCGACTTTGAGGTCCAGAGGCCCCAAGCATCATTATGACCCCCTGTTAGAGTGGAGGCATATGGGGGTCAAAGTCTAGCTTACAGTGTTTCTACTGATTTTATGGCCTCACCTGGTGGTCATTTTCCTAGTCCCTGAATGCATAACAGGGTTTGATATACTTGGCCATTAATTTAACTCCCACATTGGGTACCCAGTCTGTGTAGGGCCAAGAGCTATCACAGTGGGGAAGGCCACGTGGATGAAACATACTTCTTCCTCTATCACTTTCCCCTAACAGCAGCCAAGGTAATAACTCAAAAACAATATTGCATCCCAGGAGATGGCAAGAACTAGTGTTATCCTTAATTACTTAAAAGTTTCTCATGAATTGCTTTATTTTCTAGTCTGGCTCCTGTAGAAACTGGATGGATTCTGAGGAACGATCATGGATTGCTGCAAGTGATAAGCCCATCCATAGCTGCCATAATGGATGTGGTATCTGTGTTAAAGCAGATTAACATGGCTTCAGGTACAAGATATGCAGTCACTGGTTTGGCAAGTAGGTTCTTTTCTATCCCAGCCAGAAAAGAGGATCAGAAACAGTTCTCATTTACATGAAATGGACAATATATGCTGTCACAATTTTGCCACAGGGCTACATTAACTTGCCTGTCCTCTGTCATAATATAGTCCAAAAAGATCTGGGAAGTCCTACAGAATATCACATTAATCCATTACATTGATGACATCATGTCGATTGGGAAGGATGAGGAAGAGGTGGCCATCAGAAACCTTATACTTCAGTACAATTTTTAAGGGTTTGGTGGTTGGCTCATGCTGGGACATTCTCTGTCAAGTAAAACTAGTTGTTGAATCTTAAATCCCTCCCACAAAGAAGGAACCATAACACCTGGTGACCTCTTTGGGTGTTGGACATAATACCTTCCATGCCTAGGAATAGCATTCTTGGCATGTACTGTATGACACGAATGCCTACCAACTTTCAGTGTATCTAGAGCAGGAAAGGGCTATGTAGCAGGTCCAGGCTACAGTGCAATCAGCCCTATGGATCCAATAGACTCGATAGCATTGGTTATGTCAGTGGCGGAAAATACGTAGTGTGAATACCAAATCTCAGTAGGAAAATTATAACAGGCCTCTGTTATTCTGGAGTAGACTACTAGGTGTTGATAAAGATAGAATGGTTTCCCATAGGACATTGAGTAACCATATATCAAGAACTAACCATTGACCAGGAGTGGTGGTACACACCTATAATCCCAGTGCTTTAAGAGGCCAAGGTGGGAGGATCACTAGAGGCCAGGAGTTCGAGATCAGCCTGGTTAACATAGTAAGACCTTGTCTCTAAAATTGTTTTGAAAATTAGCTGGGCGTGGTGGTACATGCTTGTGGTCCCAGCTACTTGGGAGGCTGAGGCAGGAGGATCACTTGAGTCCAGGAGTTTGAGGCTGCAGTGAGCTAAGATAGTGCCACTGCACTCCAGCCTGGGCAAGAGAGTAAAATCCTGTCTCAAAACAAAGCAAAACAAAACAAACAATTGACTATCATGCCTGGGTTCTTCAGACCCACAAAGTCATAATGTTGAATGAGTCCAGCAGCAATCCACCATAAAATGGAAACGGCACACCCAGAATCAAGCACAACCAGGCTCAAAGGGCATGGGTAAACTGCAAATCAGTCCCCATATTGGCCATCATGGTGTATCCAGCTCACACCTATGGCTGTATGTGAGTCCTATATAATGGACTCCCTGAAGACAGAGGAAAATACCTGAGTATAGTCTACATATGGGTCAGCTCAACATATAGATGCAAGCTGGAAATATACAGGGGCTGCTCCATAGCCACATTCAGGGGGTTTTTGTTTGTTTATTTGAGACTGGGTCTCACTCTGTAATTCAGGCTGGAGTGCAGTGGTGTGATCACGGCTCACTGTACCTTCAGCCTCCTGGACCCAAGAGATCCTCCCATCCCAGCCTCCTGAGTAGCTGGGACTACAGGCATGTGCCACCATGCCTGGCTAATTTTTTTTTCTGGTAGGGACAAGGTCTTAATATGTTGCCCAAACTGGCCTTAAATTCCTCGGCTCAAGCAATTCTCCCACCTCAGCCTCTCAAAGTGCTGGGATTACAGATGTGAATCACCACGGCCAGCCAGGGCATCATTTAAAGACAGTCGTGAAGGAAAATCTTCCCAATGTGTGGAACTCCAAGCAGTGCACCTGCCCTGTATTTTACATAGAGGAAAAGAGGCATGATGTGAGATTATATATGGAGTCATGGGCAGTGGAGAACACTGCCCATGGTTAGTTGGTAAGTAAACTAGAAAGAAAAAAGTTGGAATGTTCTTGGGCAAAAAATCTGGGGTGGAGGCTTGTGGTTAGACCTATGGGATTAGGCACGGAAGTTTTTGTATTATAGGTTGATGCCCATCAGAGAACATATGCCATGGAAGAGGCACTGAACGATCGAGTAGATAAAATGGCTGAGATCATAAAACTAGCTATTTTGGGGCTTTTCAATTATATGAGCCAATAGAAAAAAAACTTTTGTTGTTTGACCTAGTTTAAGTTGAGATTCTGTTACTTTACAATTAAGAGGCCTGAAGCTCACACAGGGACCATGAGTTGGCAGTTTCCCTTAAAAGAGGGCAGTGGGTATGAAAGCACCATGATTCATGCATCAAGTACAGGAGTTTTCCATGTTGCGGATTAAAAGTAAATGTGTAAGCTTAACTATTAACCTAGTGGAGGGTCGATTTTGATATTTACTCTATTCTGCTTAATAACCCATCTTGGCATGGAGGTGAGCCAAGGGAGACCCAGGATGTTCCTTAGAAACTGTTCTGGGCCCACAAATGAACACATTCTATTTCATAAAGCACTCTTCAATGACTTCTTATCTTCAATAATTTCAAAGCAGACTTTATTAGTGACCCTTCGTATGGCATAGAAATAATTATAACACACCATGAGATACTTTAAGTACCACAGCCTTCTGGTGAAGTCACAGAGTGAGTTGTCTGGAAAATTAAATACATGGAATTATCGGATATAAACATTCCAATTTCCTGAAATATAGAATTTTTGGATATGCATATGCAAATTTTGATTAATGATTTGGAGTCTGTGGCCGAGATTACTGATAGTGTTGCCACAATGTTTGTTCTCCGATTCTTCCTTAGTAATATCACCAACTATTTTTATCTAGATAGAGAGCTTCTCAGATAAAGTCTACATCTCCTAGCCTCCCTTGTAACTAGAATTGGTATGGTGCTCTGGTACTTCTTCTGAAGTAGAAGTACTTTAAACCATGAAGCCATTGAGTTTTAAAGACATGAAGATTAATGACTTGTTCTTTTAATTTTAAGTTCCTGGGCCATTAAGAGACATCTCCAGATGTGATCTTCAGGACTATGATGTGAATGCAACAACTGGGTAAGACTTTGGGTTTGTATTTCTTATAGAGAGTGTGTTTGTGTGTGTGTGTGTGTGTGTGTGTGTGTGTGTGTGTGTGTAGAGTGTATACTCATGTGTCGCTTAACAATGAGGTTACATTCTGATAAATGTGCTGTAAGATGATTTTATCACTGTGCAAACATCATGGAGTGTGTTTACACAAGCCCAGATGGTCTAGCCTACTACACACCTAGGCTATATGGTATAGTCTACTGCTCCTAGGCTACAAACCTGCACAGTATGTTACTGTACTCAACGCTATAGGCAATTATAACACAATGATAAGTATTTGTGTATCCAAACATAGGTAAACACAAAAAAGGTATGGTAAAAATATGACATAAAACATAAAAACCATTCACCTGTATTGGCACTTACCATGGAAAGCTTGTAGGACAGGAAGTTGATCTGGGTGAGTCAGTGAGTGGGAAGTGAATGTGAAGTCCTAGGACATTACTGCACAGTACTGTAGACTTCATAAACACTGTACACTTAGGCTATGCCAAATTTATAAAAATGTTTTCTTTCTTTAATAATAAATTAAACTTAGCTCACTGTAACTTTTTAAATTTATGAATTTAATTTTTTTAACTTTTTGACTCTTGTAATAACAGCTTAAAATACAAATGCATTGTAGTACAAAAATATTTTCTCTCTTTGTATCCTTATTCTTTAAGCTTTTTTCTATTTAAAATTTTTTATTTATATATTTTGCTCTTTTAACTTTTTTGGTTAAAAACTAAGTCACAATCACGACACATTAGTCTAGGCCTAACAGAGTCGGGATCATCAATATCACTGTCCCACTAGAAGGTCTTCAGGGGCAATAACACGCATGCAGCTGTCATCTGCTATGATAACAATACCTTCTTCTAGAACACCTCCTAAGGACTTGCCTGAGGCTGTGTTAAAATTAACTTTTTTTAATAAGTAGGAGTACGCTGCAAAATAATGATTAAAAAGTAGAGTATAATAAATACATAAACCAGTAACATAGTCATTTATTATCATTACCAAGTATCATGTATTGTACATCATTGTTTGCTATGTTTTGATATGACTGGCAGCACAGTAGGTGATAGGAATTGTTCAGTTCTTTTATACTCTTATGGGACCAATGTAGTATACGTGGTCCAACACTGACTGAAATGTTGCGTGACTGCATATTGATATCTATTTTCTCCTTTCTCTTTACTAGTAGAACCTACAAATTGTAGTGAGGCACATGGATACCTGAAATAAAGACTACATTTCTCAGCCTCATTTGCAGTTAGGTGAACTTTTGGCTAAATTCTGGTTAATAGACTACAAGGTTAAGTGTCATTATGAAGGGATGAGTAAATATCTTCAATTATTCTGGCTAGAAAGTAGACATGAAGACTGAAGCTCAAGCAACAGTCTTGGGCCACAATGTGGTAGCCATGTTTTGAGGATTGTCAAACAACAAATTAGGCAGAGTGCAGGTCCCTGATAATAGCCTTCTTACCAGCTCAAGATTGCTTAGGACTCCACTTACGTAAGAGAGAAATAAACTTCAGTCAAGTGTAAGCTAATGTTATTTTGAGTTTCGGTCAATCCTAATCAAGATACAGGAATATTTGCCCCAAATAATGATGGTGTTTTAGAGTAATTGATGTTAAGTAATTAACTGTATTTCTGATGATAATTAGATGTCAGGTCTGCCTATTGATATCGCTGTCAGTTCGTGTCAATAAAAAATATACTGCTCTCCCTATTTTACAATGTGAGTTAAAGTGAGAGGGTATAAGTCTAAGTTATCTAAAGAGGTTTGCAAACAGTCAAATACAAAAAGAAAGAGGGGTAGAACACAGCTTTGTATCACATCAGTTAAAATCATTGATTGGCCAGGTGCAGTGGCGTGCACCTGTAGTCTTAGCTACTCAGGAGGCTGAGATGGGAAGATTGTTTGAGGTCATCTTGGGCAACAAAGCCAGAGCTTTTCTTTAATTTTTTTAAGTCGTTGACTTATCTATCAGGAGGTCATTAGGATAGACCCTAGTTCTCACAATAGGAGTGCTGAGGCTAGGGGCCTAGTAGTATGAATAATCAGTGGTCCTGTATCGAGATCACAGGGTTGCATTCATACCTGAGAGTGAATGGCTTAACTTGTATTTCTTAACAGATTATCACCAAAAGTCACTAAAGAGTATATTAGTGGCCATTCTTGCCCATGTAAAATATTGTCTGAACAATCTCATAATAAATTTTGTCAAATGTGAACAGCTACTGAATTTAAATTGAGTGACCAGCCGACCAATACTAGGTCTATAGTTTGGGCTGGATTAGACGATTGCCCACAAAAATAATTTGATACTATGTGAGAGCATTATCAGAAGTGCAATTTTGTAGGACTTAATAAAATTATAGGCAGTTGCCTCGGGCTATAAAAGCTGAGTAAAGAAGCTTTCTTGGTGTCAACTGAAATCTGAGTATGCTTCTTCAGTCTCATTCACCAGATTCAAAATATGAGAGAGCACCCAAAAAACCCAGAATTATCTTTTGGAGTGCAGACACTTTATAGTACAAGCTTCCCCTGCTAGGTCAGTGTTCTAGGAACTCACAGGCATTAGTGTACCAGCTAACGTTGTGAGAGGCTGCGTTGGGCTTCCGTGATTTTTTTTTTTTTTTTGAGATTCTTTTCAATGCATTTGCCCATTTCATGGTGGGCATTTACTAGCCCACCTGCCCACACTGCGCTGAGTGTTCAGCAGTTTTTGACCAAAAACAGCATGATTCCCTTGCTCCACTCTCTCTATTCACCCGCTCTTGCCCCGAGTGACATTTTTTGTTTCCCTAGACAAAAAAAAAAGTCCTCAAAGGTGAAACAAAAAAACAGCAGAAGCACTAAAGGGCATCAAAATCGATGAGTTCAAAAACTGTTTTGAGCAGTAGAAAAATTGTCTCAATAGGTGTATTGCATCAAATGGAGAGTACTTTGAAAGTGGCTGAAGTTTAAACATGCAAGATAAAATACACAGTTTTTAATAAATAAATTCCATTGAGGGGGGATTCCTTCTCATATGAATTCATAATGTCCTCTAAGTCATATTCCTTAATGCTTACAGAGGCATAACCTAGGACAATCATATAATATAGTAAGGACATACAAGTTCTGACCATTAAGTTCATAAATTCATCCTAGATAAAGTGATACATACTTCATTGCTGAATATCACCACCGTCACCTTCAAAGTACTCCACCTTGAGAAGCTATGCATCAATGCCAGCACCTACTCCACCCGCCAAAGCAAAGAACTCTTTTTTTCTGGAATGGCCATCAGAGCTGTTGTTGTGAGAATGTCGGAGTTTGAATTAGAATAACAAACAAACATTAAATTTTTTGTTAAACTTGGCAAGAGTGGAAGTGAATTCAGGGACATGCTAGTCCAAGTTTATGGGAATAATTCCATGAAGAAAACAGCAGCGTACAAATGGATTAAACATTTTTCTGAGGGGAGAGAAAGCGTCACTGATGAAGAGAGGTCAAGATGGCCAGTAACGAGCAGAACTGACGAAAACATTGCAAAAATCCATTGAATTGTGCATCAAAATCGTCAGCTGACTGTGAGAAGCATAGCAGATCAAATAAACATCGACAGAGAAACAGGAAAATCTTAACTGAAAATGTTGGCATGAGAAAGGAGTGTGCAAAAATGGTCCCAAAGGAGCTCTTGAATCATGGCAATGCACCAACTCACATAGCACTGTCTGTGAGAGAGTTTTTAGCTAGCAAACAACTGTATTGGAACACCCTCCCTGCTCACCTGATCTGGCCCCTACTGACTTTTTTCTTTACCTGAAGACAAAATAAATACTGAAAAGAAGACATTTTGATGATATTCAGGACATCAAGGGTAATACGACAGCTCTGATGGCCATTCCAGAAAAAGAGTTCCAAAACTGCTTTGACTGGGGGACTAGGTGCTGGTGTCAGTGCATAGCTTCCCAAGGGGAGTACTTTGAAGGTTACCATAATGATATTTAGCAATGTAGCACTTTTCTAGAATGAGTTTGTGCACTTAATTATCAGACTTCATATTTTACTTATGCATTTTTTTTACTTAAAACATTTTAAAACTTATTATTACTCCAGTTAAGCATTTCTTACACAATAAGAAGTTTGTAATAAGGGTTAACTTTGGTACTTCTCTGAGGAGACCTCCTCTGTATGTCTTTTTACATGGCACAATAGCCTGGTTAAGGTTATGTTTTGTTTTGTTTTGTTGCATCCCAGTGGTACTTGTCAAACCAGAAACTGGAAGGGTGAGGCCTGTATTTACTAAAACCTGGAACATGATTTTGATTGTCAATGGTCTGTTGTTAGAAACGAAAGGGGAAGCACCTCTCCCCAGGCACTCAGGACAATTTCAAGAAACAACAGGAAATTGCCCAATGAATTTTTTTAAAAACCCTTGATTTGGAATATTTTTCTCAACCTTTTAATATTAGAGTTAATTAGACTTCAGGATGAGTTAACAGTTGAAATGAAGGAAAAACTTTCTACAGAGTTCAAAATAACTGTAACAGGATGTGTGTGTGGCTCACGCCTAAAGTCCTATCACTTTTGGAGGCCAACGTGGGAGGATTGCTTAGCCCGGAGTTCGAGAGTTTTGAGACCAGCCTGGGCAACATCGTGAGACTCTGTCTCTAAAACAAACAAACAAACAAACAAAAAACCCTTAAAACCTATAATATAATGTATATATAACACTGGCCTCAAAGGTATGGATAATATTTTTCCAAGACTTGTCACATTTTCTGTTACTTATTAATATGAAAATTATAATTGTAGGTAGTTTGTTGAAAAATTTTACATTTAAGCAAATGTAGCTTTCTTAGGACAACTGCTTTTGGAGAACCAGCCCCGTCTGCCCTCTATCAGTTGTGATGTTTAGGTTTTTCAAGGATCTATAAATAAAGATCATTAAAGCTGGTAAAGGTAAAAGAAAAACACACAGTCTTGTATACACGTAAAAGCATAAAATGGAAAATGTTTTTCTGAAGGGCAACGTGGCTATATGTATCAAAGCTTTTAAAAAGTATATTTTTATAATCCAAGTATCTTCACTTTAAGAAATTTTTTGTTAACATAATCGCATAATTGAATAAAGACATCTGTGAAATAATAGTTATTGTAGTTTTGATTATGACAATGAAATACTGGGAAAGATGAAATATATGACAATATACAAGTGGTTAAAAATTTATAATGTAAATACATAATGAAATATTATAAGCCATTAAAATATTTTAAATATATAGTTACTCATATAGAAGATATTCATGATACTATTGAGTGAAAATATTATGTAACAAAGTACTATGAATTCTATGAGCTCAATACTGTTTAATACATGAACTTAAATATTTGCATATAAATACAGAGAACATGTCTAGAAATGTATAGTATAATATATTAACTGATTATTACTAGGTCTAGAAATATTTGGTTATAAAATATAGAAAACACAAAGTCATGAAAAATAAAATGACTAGTACTTGTGTACCAAATATGACTTTATCAAATGTTAACCTTTTGTCATATTTATTTCTGATATGTTTTAAGTAATGAAATGTTTCAGAGGCACATGAAACCCTTTTTATTGACCCCTCTCCAACCTATCTCTCTTTCCCTCCTAAAGTTCACCACTCTCCTAAACTTGTCAAAATGTTAGATTTTCTAAAATTATATATTTAATATATATAAAATAATAATATCACTCCATGCATGTATGTACATGAATAATGCATGCATTATATGTATATCTAATTGTGGATTTATCATTTTTGTGCTTGGTTCTCAGAGTGCACTTAAAAAAAATGAAGACTCAATTATTATTTTTTTTTTTCTTTTTTTTTTTATGAGACAGGGTCTCACTCTGTTGCCCAGGCTGGGGTGCAGTGGTGAGATCATACCTTACTGTAGCCTTGAACTCCTGGGCTCAAGTGGTCCACTTGCCTCAGCCGCCTGATTAGATGCAACTATGGGCATGCACCACCATGCTTGGCTAATTTCTCTTTTACTTTTTTTTTTTTTTTTTTTGAGATGAGGTTTTGCTATGTTGCTTAGGCTGCTCTTGAACTCCTAGCCTTAAGCAACCATCCCACCTCAGCATCCTAAATTATTAGGATTATAGGCATGAGCCACTGTGCCTGGCCCGCAATTATTTTCTTTTTTTCTGAGACAGGCTTTCATTCTGTTGCCCAGGCAGGAGTGCAGTGGCACTATCACAGCCTCAACTTCCTGGGCTCAGGCAATCCTTCTGCCTCAGCCTCCCCAGTAGCTGGGACAACAGGCAGGCACTATACCTGGCTAATTTTTGTATTTTCTATAGAGATGGAGTCTCACTATGTTGCCCAGACTGCTCCACTGCCTCCCCCTCCCAAAGTGCTGAGATTACAAGCATGAGCCACCATGCCCAGCCTCCTCAATTCTCTAATACAGAAAAATTCTCAGTTATTTCTTCAAATATTACTCTTTTTTGCTATTTCCTCTTTTTCTTCTTCTGTAACCCTATCAGACATATTACATAATTTTAAATGTATTTTCCATGTCTCTATCTTTTCTCTGACACTTTTTTTACTGTGGAAAAATATACATAAGATAAAACGCACCTTCTAACTACTTTTAAGTGTACAATTCAATGGCATTGAGTACATTCACAGTGTTATGCAACCACCACCACTATCTGAAAGGAGGTACCTATAGAAACCTAGAATAAACTTAGCTTAGCATAGTCTTTTTGCCCCAGCATAGCCATTTTTACTTCGACTTTACCCTTGACATGCTTTGAATCTAGCACAGGTTAAAGGTAGATAAGATAACTTTCCAAAAGGCAGGTTGTAGGAAGCGTTCAGACATTCTACTGCAGGCCAAGTTGGCAGCCTACTCCACCCCCTCGGCAAATCTCTATCAGATGCAAGACAAGCATGGTTGCCCAACAGCCCAACCATTCAGTTCATGGTTTAGCATAATAATCTCTAAGAAACTTTCAGGTCCCTTAGTTGGCTGAAGCCATAGAGATAATAAGACCACCTTTTTGCTAAAGAAGATTGTGACTTGGAAACGTCTGACTAGCCTCTTGCAGGAAAAACCCCTCCCCTTGTTTCCTCCCATCCAACCTACCACCGTGGCAGCAATCATGTGACTTACCCACTCATCTGCCTTCCGCCCATCACCTGATGTCAGTAACTACCTTGCCTGCCCCTTCATGATGATGTGGAGCAGACCACCACCCAATCACCTTAATGACCTTCCCCCATCCAAGGGAAATGGTTAAAAGAACTCAACCACGAGCAGCCATTTTACCATTGTCTTACTAGACTTTGGTGTGGTCATGTGCTCTTTGAGCTATGGCCAGGCCATGTTTTCTTAAAATTTGGCCCCCTCCCCTACCTTGGGGAGGTGAATCTCCTCTTTCTCTCTCTCTCTTTCTAATTTGCTTTCTAAATGAACTATATTTTCTAATCTAACTTTTGTGCAATTCTTTGCATCTTTCATGTGGCATCAGATCACACACCAGATATCCCTGACATTTCAGAGGCCCCGCCGGGAATGTGCCCTAATACTATCCATTTCCAGAACCGTTACATCATCCTAAACAGAAACTATGTTCTCATTAAACAATAATTCTACATCCCCCTAGTTTGGTTAGGGTAGCTTTAGAATAGCCTCTACTCTGGGGCTAGTTTAGCCTCTCTCATAAAGAAAGACCCTCTACATGGGCATGGTGGCTCACGCCTATAATCCCAGCACTTTGGGAGGTGAAGGTGAGAGGATTGCCTGAGCCCAGGGGTTTGAGACCATCCTGGACAACTTGGTAAAACCTCGCTTCTACAATAAATCAAAAAATTAACTGGGTGTGGTGGCAGGTGCCTGTAGTTTCAGCTACTTGGAAGGCTGAAGCAGAAGGATCACCTGAGCCCAGCAGGCTGAGGCTGAGGTAGCCGTGAGTGTGTCACTGCACTCTAGTGTGGGTGTCAGAGTGAGACTGCCAACTCAAAAAGAAAAAGAGAGTGACCCTCTGAGGGTGGTAGAGGCTGGATGTTGAGCATGAAATTTCTTCTTTGGTTTGTCAGGACTCAAACATCTCACAGTCTTGTGTGCTCTCTGGGAATTGTTCATATTCTGGCTCCAATTTTTCTTTTGCCCAACATGGATTATTTCCCCCCCATGCTTGTATGGCTTAGTATTCAGCAATACACTTAAGGAAACCCCTACATTTATTTTGGGAGCTATTTCTCTGCACTTCTCCCTCCTTCCTACAAATTCCAGCCACCTAAGTCATTTTAAATACTGACATTTATCTCTTCAAATCAAGAAGGTGTTCTACCTTCTTGCTCTGCTTGGGATTCTACATCATGGTCTGGAAATTGCCTCTAGGCAGAAAACTGGGGCGATTGTGTAACTCATATCATTTGTTCATCTTCCTTCTGTCCTTTTGGTTCTGTACTGCCTGTTGTTCAACGCTCAAAAATTGTTTTCATATATATATATATTTTGTCTTCCAGGTTTCAAGTTTATTGAGGACACAAGGGGCCACAAGGGGGCCCTGAGTGTCTGGGGGTTTGGCCTGACATCTGCCTGGACAGTGGGTCCATGGGTGGCCAGGGATGGGGTTTCCACCACCGGGGTTTACTTGAAGGTGTGACTCTTGGCTCTGCCCCGCCCAAAGCCTTTGGGCCCAAACATGGCTGAGTAGCATAGAGGTTGCAGTAGGGCTTGCCTTCATGCTCGGTGAGGCCTCTGGAGGTCAGCGTCCTCCCACATTTCTCACACTTCAGGCAGGGCTGATGCCAATCCTTGCCCTGGGAAGTCACCCACTCAGCGAAGTACACCTTGTCACAGTTGGGGCACTTGGGCATGGTGGTGCAGGGTCCATGATGCGATGGATGTGACAGGAGCGAGTTGTTGGCTAGAGACTGTCTCAAATATTTTGTAGTTATTTGCTGTGGGAGATTATGTTAAGCCCCAGTTACTCCACCATGGCTGAGAAAGTAAAAATCTCTTTGTTTGAATTGTAAAGTAACATTTCCTCCAGAAGAGCTTGAATGTAAAGAATAACGCTTTTGTGCTTATTCAGGTTTGGTGTCTACCTGGAGAAAATCTTGGAAGTGGGGTTAATTGTGGCCCTCCTGAGTTGTTGAGAAAGATAAGGAAGTTTGCAGAAATTAGATTTGGAAGTAATAGGAACTTTCCTTATAGACCCTGGAAGAGTTCCATGAGCCATTAGGGAAAAGAGGGTAAAATAATAAATGCCACTCATATTCTGCTCCATATCCTCTTGACTTGCCTGAGTCACTTGAAGCTATGAATACTCCCAGCAAGATAGCAACTTTCCCAGGATAAAGATTCTGGAGGCAAAACCTCAATTTCTCAACCAACTCATCTTCGACAAAGCCTCCACCAACAACCACTGGGAAGAGGAGAACCTATTCAGTAAATGGTGCTGGGAAAACTGGCTGATCACATGCTGAAGATTGAAACAGGATCCCTACCAATCACCATACACAAAAATCAACTCTAAAAGGATCAAAGATCTACATGTAAAACCTCAAACTATAAGAACCTTAGAAAATGCAGGAGACACCCTTATGGAAATTGGAACTGGCAACCAGTTCCTGATCAAAATCCCAGGTGCCCATGCTATAAGAGATAAGATAGACAGGTGGGACCTCATTATACTGAAAAGATTCTGCAAAGCCAAAGAAATCATTAAGAGAGCTAGAAGACAACCCACAGAATGGGAAAAAAATATTTGCCAACTGTATATCTGACAAAGGCCTAACATCCAGGATCTACAAGGAACTCAAATATGCTGAAGGGAAAAAAAGAAACAGTCCCATTAAAAAGTGGGAAAAAGACATGAATAGACGCTTCTCAAAAGAAGATATATGGGCAGCCAACAGACACACAAAAAAGAGCTCAGCCTCACCAATCATCAGAGAAATGCAAATCAAAACCATATTGAGATACCACCTAACCCCAGGAAGAATGGCCATCATTAATAAAACAAATAACAACAGATGCTGGCAATGATGTGGAGAAAAAGGAATGCTTCTACGCTGCTGGTGGGAATGCAAACTAGTACAACCTCTTTGGAAGACAGTGTAGCTATTTCTAAAAGAACTAAACACTGACCTTCCATATGACCCGGCAATCCCCCTACTGGGAATATACCCGGAGGAACTCAAATCATTCTACAAAAAAGGTACCTGCACATGCATGTTTATTGCAAAACTATTTACAATAGCAAAAACATGAAACCAACATGAAACAATGGAATATTACAGAGCCATAAAGAAGGA
>CAUYQG010005084.1:0-18983 GCA_963574415.1 Tarsius wallacei
AGCCCTGGGGGGTTTGTTGTTGTTTAAAAAAAACCACACCCATCCAACTATCGGGTAATAAACGGGGCCCCCAACAAAAAAAAAAAAAAAAAAAGCGAAACACTCCTTCCTCTTAAGGAGTATAGTCCAGTGGAGGGTGCATTTTGTAAAATGCTTCCTTGAACAATTCAAACTCCACTACAGGATAAGCGCTAGATTGGACGTTGTGTTCAAAGGAAATCACTTGGTAGAAACACTAGAGGGGATAGGGTGGGCGTGGTGGCTCAAGCCTGTAATCCCAGCACTTTGAGAGGTGGAGGCGAGAGGACTGCCTGATCCCAGGGGTTCAAAACCAGCCTGGGCAACTTGGCGAGACCTCGTCTCTACAATAAATTAAAAAATTAGCCAGGTATGGTGGCGCGTGCCTGTAGTTCTAGCTGCTTGGAAGGCTGACGTGGAAGGATCGCCTGAGCCCAGCAGGTCCAGACTGCGGTGGCCTAGAGTGTGCCACTCCAGCCTGGGTGACAGAGTGAGACTCCAATTCAAAAAAAAAAAAAAGAAATACTAGAGAGGGGCTGGGAGAACCCAGGATGGAAGAAACTGCAGCCTCAGGGGACAGGGGAACGAAACCACTTAATGTAAGACCCACCTGACTCATTTTATCTGGTTTGGTTCTGACAAGGAATCCTGGAAACCTGCAACGGTCTCATTCCGTATTTAACACATGAAAGGTCCAAATTCAAGGAAGGTGTGTGAAGCTGCGATTCTCCCCACAGTCAAGGCAGTCTGTGATGAGATGGTGGGAAGGGCAGGATGACAGGAGGGGCTCTTCAGAGTGCCAGTTGCTAGGCTGGGCCATGGCAATTCCATCTGTCCCTCTGATCTGAGGTTAATGTGGACACTCGGGCCTGCACTCTTGGCCTACACACACATTTAGCTTTCAAACCACTCCTTGGACCAACCCAGAAATTGCAAAGCTGCCTCAGGGACTAGCGAGGGGTAAAGGACCAACACAGGAGAGAGCTTTGGAGTCCCACCTTCCTGTCACCAGAACAGCTCTGCTTTTACATGTCTGACATAGCCTGCGAGCTATGAGGGACCCGGGCAAAGTGTTTCACTGAAGCAAGTAGTTCTTCCACAGCTGCCTCTGGTCTGTGAATGAATGGAAGTCTGAGTTGGGACACTAGGGAGAATGAGCAGGAGAGAGATACTGGGACAGGTGGGCCCCAAAGCCGGTGCTCAGATGTGTGATGCCAGAGGCATGAACTCAATTGCACGAAGGCATGGCAAGCCAAAGGAAATTAGCTACAGGCCTTCCTCTCAACCAGGCTTTGAAATATTCTGCTTTCAAAATCTCACCATCACCCACACAATTCTATTTCCACTTCTCCTGTGACCTTGGGATATTTTATCAAGAGGGTGAAAAAAGGAAAGAGTAATATTTTATCCAAAGATTTGGCCAGGTGTAGTGGCTCATGCTTATAATTTCAGCACTTTGGGAGGCTGAGGCAGAAGGATTGCTTGAGTCCAGAATTCAAAACCGGCCAGGGCAACATAGCAAGACTACATCTCTACAAAAAATAAAAAACTTAGCTGGGCGTGGTGGCACATGCCTATAGTCCTGGCTACTCAGGAGGCTGAGGTATAAGTATCGCTTGAGCCCAGGAATCAAGGCTGTGGAGACATGTGATCATGCCACTGCACTCCAGTCTGGACGACAGAGTGAGATCCTGACTCAAAAAACAAAATACAAAAAAAAACCCCACCCCACCCCCACAAACAAAAAGATTTGCAGGGAGTTAGAATGGCCCTTCATTTGAAAATCTCCAGGGCTGGCTGTGAGATACTGTGGGGACAACCAGCGCAAGACACAAGGCCCCTATTGAACACCCTGATTATGAGACAGGGCCCTCATCAGTGATAAAGGGCCAGGAAGGGTGATTGCTGGTCACAAGCAAGGAAGGACCAATTACAGTTGTAGATAGTCCTGATACAAGCTAGGGAGAAGACTAAAAAGTGTAACTAACTTACTATTTTTATTTTAGTGTTTTGTTGCTATCCATTTGTTCCTAATAGATATTTCTCATAGTGAAGTTAACTGGCTTCAAGAACAGAGGTTAAGCAACAGTTGCTGGACAAGTTACTTACTAAACCTTTCCTCTGAGTCTCCACTTTCTCACCTGTGGAATGAGAATACTCACCTACCTCCTAGGGTTGTGGTCAGGATTAAACAAGATAGCCTGTAAAGAGTTTAGCACCATGCCTAGCACAGGATAACTGTTCGGCAAATTTTGTTTTTTGAGTTGGAGTCTCACTCTGTCACCCAGACTGGAGTATAATGGCACGCTCCCGGCCACCTTGACCTGCTGGGCTCTGGCGATCCTTCCGCCTCAGCCTTCCAAGTGGCCGAACTACAGGCACGCGCTACCATACCTGGCTAATTTTTGATTTATTGTAGAGACGAGGTTTTGCCAAGTTGCCTGGGTGGGTCTCAAACCCGTGGGCACAGACAATCCACTCGCTTTGGCCTCCCAAAGTGCTGGGATTACAGGCTGAGACACCAAGCCTGGCCTGTTCTGTAAATTTTGTTGCTGTAGCTATTATAGCTTATTATGAAGTAATGCAACCTAAGGGAAGCAAAATTCCATGAAAAAAAGGTCATTTCTTGGCTAGGCATGATGGCTCATGCCTGTAATCCCAGCGCTTTGGGAGGCCAAGGCAGTAGGACCAAGACCAGCCTGGGCAACATAGCAAGATCTTGTCTCTACAAAAAAGTCAAAAAATTAGCCAGGCCTGGTGGCATGTACCTATCGTCCCAGCTACTCAGGAGGCTGAGGACTCAGGAGATTGAAGCTGCAGTGAGCCATGATCATGCCACTGCACTCCAGCCTGGGTGACAGAGTGAGACCCCATCTCAAAAGGGGGACATCTGGAGTAGCTGATAGGTTGTTCCTTAACCTGGGTGCTGGTTACACAAGTGTGTGCAGTTTGTAAAAACTCAATGAGCTGTACACTTGTGTGCACTCATCTGTCTGCTATGTGTCGGTAACAAGTCTAAAACAAGGGAACTATCTCAGGATGTGGTTACATAGATTCACTGGATTAAACAGTAATTAATAGTAAGATAGTCTCTGAAGTGTCACTGCTTGTCCAAACAGAAAAAAAAAAAAAGTCTGGTGTACTCCAGACTCAGCTACAATAAATAAGATGCATAATTTTCCATTGGCTTTGGATTACCTGTGACATTTGAAAAGCTTAAGTTGTTTCACTAGGATACTGATTGGCTGGTTTTCACAAATGTCTTCAGCTGCGTGTGTAACTTACATGGGTAAATACTGAGAGTACACGTATCATCTTGCCAAAGGAAAGTACAGGAAACCTAATCCGTTTTCCAGGCCAGAATTTGAGGCTCCATTTGTCTCTTGCATTTATATGCGTCCCTATGAAGAGAGCCAATTGGCAAATATTTCCTGAGTTCCTATCACAAACACTGAGCTAGATGCTAGAGACAGTTTGGAACCTTAGGATGGGTATGAACATAAAAAACAGGAGGTGGGGGACAGGATCAATTAGGGGAGATGGACATGTAACAACAGGACAACGTAATGAGAGTCACAGCACTGAAGGCAGAGGTGGCAGGGGTACATAGGCAGGGCCAAGTCGGCCAGAGAAGTGCAGGGAGGTCTCATGGATCTTCAAAGATGGGCAGGTGTGCCCCTAGTAGCCAGGGAGGCCCAGCATTCCAGAAAAGGGAGCAGAGTGAGCAGAGGCACTGAGGCAAGGCCAGCTGGGCATAAGGAGGGGGAACTGCCTGGGGTTGAGGACAGCCAGAGCTTGGAAGTGTGGTGACCAGGCAAGGCAAGGAATGAATGAGGTTCCCCATCAGGATGGTCTCATCTGCTGTTCAAGGCGCATGGCCTTTCTGTAGGTGACAGGGAGCCCAGAGGGCTTCAGCTGGGAAGTGACAGGCTCATTTCTGTTGTGGAAGAATGCTCACTCAGGCTGCAACATGGAGAAGCAGGGGGCAGGGCAGAAGGGAGCTTGGGAACCAGAAAGGGGACTATTGCAGTTGTCAGACAAAGGTCTGCTATGCCAGGGGCTTAGGGTCTGGGGGATGTAGAGGAATCTGCAGGATGCGGTTTCCCAGTGGCTCTGAGGGATGCGAGGAAGGTGTCTTGGGTGACTCCCAGCTTTTGGAGCTGAGTGAGCCTGGGTGGATAGTGGTGCTACTCACAGAGGAAGCACAAGGGGAAGTGGACGAGGGAGCTGAGGTCTGGACATGCTGCATTTGAGACCCCAGGAATGTCGGTGGGTGAGTAGGTTGCAGGGAAACACCAGTAGAAAGGGAAGGATTTGAAATCGAGAGAGGAAGAAGCTGATGAACAGGGTCCCGGGCCTGGAAGTGGAGGTGGAGCTACAGGCCAAGGTCTATTCTGCCAAAAGCACATCCCTGGGCTGAAGGATGAGGGAGTGTAAATAGGGAGGTGTGTTGGTCTGGGGGTGGGGAGTTGAAGGAGTCTACACCTGGCAGGTTCTGGCTCTTAGAGCATGGGAGCTGGCCAGGGAGCAGACATTCTGAGAACAGCCAAGGGATACAAGGCTATTGTGGGGACTGGGAGAGGAAAGTGACCAGTCTCATAAAAGACTTTGCTGAGGTGATCCTGAGGGACAAGCTGAGGTTGAACAGCTGCCATATTTGTTGGTTTCTTTTTACTATTTTTGTGTTTTTGAGGCAGGGACTATGTTGCCCAGACTGGTCTCGACCTTCTGGGCTCAAGTGATCTTTTTGCCTCAGCTTTCTGAGTTGCTGGGATTACAGGCATGCACCACAGCGCCCAGTTTATTGTAGATTTTCAGTTGTCCCAAGGCTATTCCCATGATTTAGAACAAATGTGACAAAAGCTCAGTCCCTAAAGACAAGTACATCTAAGGAGAAATAGTCTTTGTTATGGAGACACAGGTTTAATTAATTGGGTTGAGAGCAAAGATGTGGCAGAGGCCACTCTGCTAAAAGGATTGGAATTTCTTGAAACTTTTTGGGGAAGAAGACATGTCCTTCTACCCAGCACATAGCTGCATGAAAGCTCCTGTACACTGACCCCTCTTTGCTTCTGTGGACCCACGAAGAGGAAGCAGGACTCTCAACCTTTCAAGAACCACAATTTGTCATTTTCCCAATGTGGTTCCAACCTAATTCCACAATTCCAGCTAATCCTGTTTCCTTTTTTTCAAGAATACTTTGTGTTTCTATCAGGTAGGGAGGAGGAAAAAAGAAAGTTTCAAAAAGCTTAACTCTTCTCTCAAGTTGGAACTTAAAGAAAGATACTGGGCCAGGCACAGTGGCCTCACACCTATAATCCCAGCACTCTGAGAGGCTGAGGTGGAAGCATCACTTGTGCCCTGGAGTTTGAGACCAGCCTGGGCAACATAGTACAATCCTATATTTAAATTTTTTTAAAAAAGAAAAGCCAGATATGGTAGTGTGTGCCTGAAGTCCTGAGGCTTAGGCAGGAGGATTACTTACTTGATCCCAGGAGTTTAAGGCTGCAATGAGCTATGGTCAACCCTGGGCAACAAGAGACCCTGTCTAAAAAAAAAAAAAAAAAAAACAGAAAAAGAAAGAAAGAAAAGAGCCAGGTGCAGTGGCTTATGCCTGTAATCCCAGCACTTTGGGAGGCCAAGGCAGGAGGATTGCTTGAGCCCAGGAGTTCAAGACCAGCCTGGGCAACATAACGAAACCTTGTCACTACAAAAAAACTTAAAAATTAGCCAGGCATGGAGGTGCGCACCTGCAGTCCCAGTTACTTGGCATGCTGAGGTGGACAGATCACCTGAGCCCAGGTGGCCAAGGCTGCCATGAGCTGTGACTGTCATGATCATGCCACTGCATTCCAGCCTTAGTGACAGAGTACAACCTCAACTCAAAAAAAAAAAAAAAAAAAAATCAATATTCTGCAACCCACATTTCCTTTACTAATCAAGTTCTGAAACTTAATGTCAGGTAGGAAACCATCCCATCTGTTCTTCCTTACCAGTAGGAATCCCTTACAGATGGGAATCTTTTTCCTATTAAATAGATGATGGGACTTCTTATTCACAACCTCTCTCTGGTGCCTAGCACAGTGATGGTACATAAGTCCTCAATGACTATTGGCCAAGTAAGTGAAGGAATGGAACCAGTGATGGAGAGTTCATAGCCCACTTGATTTGGTTCAATGACCATCACTGCCTAGAACTTCCTCCTTGTGTCTAATTTAATTGATTCTAGATAGAGGTGATTCCCAATGGCCTCCTCAGGTTGCCATTTGGCTCCTTAGCCAAAACTGCCCCTCAAGTCTCGGCTGCCACACTGGATGTAGAGTCCACAAAAGGCAGTGGAAAGGCATGCACCCTGGTCAAGCACATATAAGTCTAGGTTCACCCAAAGGTATGCTCTTGGAAGCAATGGATTTTTACTCTCTAAAGGTCTTAGATCATTTTGAGCCTGGGGCAGGAGGTGATGGGGTGGGGAAGAAAGGTATGAGTTTGCTAATGGTCAAGTTCAGATTTTTAACACATGTTAAAAGACACTCAGAGTCAGGCACAGTGGCTCATGCCTGTAATCCCAGCACTTTGGGAGGTGGAGGTGAGAAGATTGCCTGAGCCCAAGGGTTCGAGACTAGCCTGGGCAACATGGCAAGACCTTGTCTCTACAATAAAAAAATTAGCTGGGTGTGGTGACATGTGCCTGTAGTTCCAGCTACTTGGAAGGCTGAGGTGGAAGGATTGCCTAAATCCAGCAGGTAGAAGCTGTGGGGCCTGTGAGCATGCCTCTGCACTCCAGCCTGAACAATAGAGTGAGACTCTGACTCAAAAAAAAAAAAAAAAAAAAAAATGACGGACTCAGGAAAAGAATGGGACTCCACTTTATTCAGCAATACTGAGCATCCATCCTGTAAGAACCAAGGTCCATTCTGAGCTTGGGCCCCCATGTAGGAGGAGATGGTTTCTCAGCACCTCTTGCTTCACAGCACACCCCTTCACCTGCTATCATACCCCTGTCTTCATTATTTCCAGGTGCGAGGATCCCAAGAACAAAGCCCTGGTTGCATCCCAAGATCAAGGGAACATTTTTAGGATAAAGTCCTGATTCAAGTCCAAATATCTCCAGGGGACAGGCCATATGTCCTCAAAAATCAACACTTCTTTAAAAATAATGTTCTTTGTGTATAAAAGCTACCAGACAGAATTCTAGGTCTGCATATATAAAATAAAACATAGAAGAACAGGAAATAACAAGTGCATAGAATAATTTAGAAATGATTATGGGGCTATGTATCTGTGGGGGTAAAGAAACAAGCCCACCCGCAGCGTGCAGAACTGTTTCACTCTTGACAAGACAGAAATTATTATCCACCATGGGTAGGCAGCTGGGGATCTTAGATTTCACTATACACTCTAAACACAAAACCCCACAAGAACAAATGCATTCCCCCTGGTAGGTGACTTACCCCAGAACAATAAGCAGAGATAAAAGCAAGCACATAAATCTTCTCAGAGTATACCTGTCTTGGCAAGCCCTGTCTGACTCTTATCAATGGAAAGAACACTAAGACACTGGTTCCAGGCCATACTTTTTCATGTTTCTGTGCTCCTGACACTGTCTGGAAATAGAAAGGGGTTTGATCTTCATGCAGGTGACTCAGAATTGGAGAACCCCTCCATCTTAATCTGAAATCAAAGCCCAAGACACTAAAGCCAGGAAGAGCAGATTCTAACCTGGGCAGGGAGCCCTGGAATGCTAACAGCTTGGGGTGAAGGCACCTTAGCCTGACAAAGTGGCAGCAAAACAACCAGAACCACACAAATGGATTTCCAGTATTTCTCTGAGGACTCAGCCCATGTTGTGGGCTATGCTGTCTTCCATTCCACATGGAGAAACATTTCCTCCCATTTTACCAAAGAGGAAACTGAGGCACAGAGGAATCAGGAGAGAGGGGTCAATCACATCACAAAATGTAATAGAAAAAGACCCAAATATCCAGACCTTCCACTCCTACACGCTGCTCTTGGATGTGTATATGGCTTGACTCCGATCACTACAATGACAGTGTCCTAGAAATGAGGACAAGCTAGGGTAAGATTCTGGCTAAAGCCCCCAAAGCGCATTGAGGAAGAACGGCTCTTTTCAAAGGACATCGCTATTTGGGGAGGTGTGGCAATTCCCTCTCCTGGGCCAGTCCCCTCACTTTCCCTCTTTGCCACTTCAGTAAAGTTTCTCTTTCATGTGAGTTCTCTGATGTGTAATAAAATTGGAGCTATTGCTGAAGCCTTTGCCACACTCAGGGCATTTGTAGGGCTTCTCCCCTGTGTGGATTCGCTGATGTATAATGAGAACTGAATTCCAGCTGAAGCCTTTCCCACATTCGGGGCACCTGTAGGGCTTGTCTCCCAAATGGGCTCTCTGGTGCATGACCAGAATGGAGCCCCGGCTGAAGCTCTTGCCACACATGAGGCATTTGTAGGGCTTCTCGCCCGTGTGGGTCCGCTGGTGCACCACCAGCTGAGAGCGCTGGCTGAAGCATTTCCCACACTCCCCGCACTTGTAGGGTTTCTCGCCCGTGTGAATCCTCTGGTGCTTGAGGAGGTTGGAGCTCCAGCTGAAGCTTTCCCCGCACGTCAGACACTCGTAGGGTTTCTCCCCTGTGTGCATGCCCTGATGTGCGATCAGACTGGAGCTCTGGCTGAAACTCTTCCCACACACCCCACACTTATAGGGCTTCTCCACCATGTGGGTTCTCCGGTGTGTGGCCAGGTTGGAGCTGCGGCTAAAGCTCTTTCCACACTCACTGCACTGATAGGGCTTTTCTCCCGTGTGAGTTCTCCGGTGGGTGATGAGGGCTGAACTCTGGCTGAACCTCTGCCCACAGTCAGTGCATTTGTAAGGTTTCTCTCCCGTGTGGATCCTCTGGTGTCTGATCAGGTTGGAGTTGTAACTAAAGCTTTCGCCGCATTCTTTACACTCATAGGGCTTTTCTCCCGTGTGGATTCCCTGATGAGTGTTAAGACTGGAGCGGTTGCCGAAGCTCTTCCCACACTCAGGGCACGAGTAGGGCTTCTCGCCTGTGTGGGTGCGCTGGTGGGCGATGAGATTGGGGCTCCTGCTGAAGCTCTTGCCACACTCGGCACACTGGAAGGGCTTCTCTCCTGTGTGGATCCTCTGGTGGGTTATAAGGTTTGCGCTCCGGCTAAAGCTCTTCCCACAATCCCTGCATTTGTAGGGTTTCTCTCCTGTGTGCGTAGTTTGGTGTCTGCTAAAGTTGGAACCATCACTGAAGCTTTTCCCACATTCATCGCATTTGTAATACTTCTCTCCTGTGTGGGTCCGTTCATGCGTGATGAGGTGGGATTTTCGGCTGAAGGTTTTCCCACACTGGGGACATTCGTAGGGCTTCTCACCCAGGTAGGTGCCCTGAAGGCCTATCAGTTGGCCAACTTCCCTGCCCTGGGGTGGCACCTCCCCAGGGTGCTCACCTGGGACGTTTCCCTTGGGCCCCCCAGAGCCGGAGACTCTCTCAAAGTCACTTTCCCCATCGGACTGCTGAACGCCTTCCCCTTCAGGTATTTCCGAGAATGTCTCATGGGATTCAACATCCTCAAACATGTCTCGATTAGAGTTCTCCCCATTGTCACTCTGTATCTCAAAATCTGAAACAATGAAGAAAAACATACAATGTCTACTCAGCTCCCTGTCATTATGAAAAATTGAGGAGAAATTATAAAAATTAAACTTCTAGTGAACACAAAGAGACTAGAAAATCCGCAAAGCTTTTTAAAACTAGTCTATTTCATTCTAATTGGTTACTTAATTGCCAGGCCTCATATCTTTGTGGCAATCACTCAGAATTTCAAAGTCTTAAAGTTCTGGGTTCCATTTCTCTACCTATCTCTTCACTGGCAAATGAGATCAGGTAGGAATTTTAAAATCCTAATTAAAGGACATCAACAGGATTCACAATGACCCCCAACACTCACCATGGTACCTGATGCTTAGTAAGTGCTCAATTCAATTTGATGAGTGATTGAATGAATTTTTTTATTGATACCCTAGAAATTTCCCTCAAGCTCAGTCTCCCTTCAAAAGAATTAAAATAATTTGTTGCATTAAAATGTATCTAGTATTTATAATAAAACACAGGAAGATGACAGAGCCCCTGCAACCAAGACCTTAGTTGTCTATACAAATGACTAGAAAAAAAAGCCTTCAAATTTGTCTGCAGTGGAAGCCTATAAATAGACCTTTAACTGGTAATACAGAATATTTATCTTCCAGGAAATTGTCAAACCCCCTCCTATCCAATGCTTAGCAAACATCTGAGTGAAAGAAATCATGAGGGAGGATTGCTAGAAGAATACAGCCCCTTCCTTAAATGACAGACTCTAATATCTGTCCTACAACAAAGCCAGGCCAGCAGAGAGCTGTGAGCCTGGGTCACACTGTTTACTGACAGCATGTTAGCTTAATGGCCCTGGTCCACACTCTAAAATAAGGCATTAGAAATTAATGACTGTCAGGAACATTAATACTGCCAGGAAGTTGTTGATGACATTGTTTATACCACATAATGTCCTCTTGATAAGTCTGAGGAGGAAGTTTCCCTCCTGACCTCAATCCCAAAAAGAACTGTTCTTTGGGGTTTTTTGTTTTTGTTTTCCAGAGTCCCACTCTGTTGCCCAGAGTGCAGTGGCACACTCACAGCCACTACAGCCTCGACCAGCTGAGGTCAGGTGATCCTTCCACCTCAGCCTTACAAGTAGCTGGAACCACAGGCATGCACGACCAAGCCCAGCTAATTATTTTTTATTTACTGTAGAGATAGGTCTTGCCAAGTTGCCCAGGTTGGTCTCAAACTCTTGGGTTCATGTAATCCTCTCACCTCTGCCTCCCAAATTGCTGGAATTACTGGCATCAGCCACCACTACTGACCAAGAGCTACTCTTTTGAGTGACTGATTTGTTTGCCTCATGCCCATGATTGTGGTTCTCTCTTTGATTTGCCTGCTTGGAAGCTTGGTGCCAAAAGATTAGAGCAGGAATACTGGATGTTTTTATAGCCTGCATTTGGTGTACTTGCATTTCATGTTTTTCCTCTCATTATTTTCTTTTTTACTATAATTTCCTTGTACTATATTTCTATAAAGTGTCTCCAATCCTTTTTCAGAATTCTGTAGTGTAGAGATAAATTCATAATTTCATCAATGAAGATGATAACCTGATCATTCCTAAGATCTAGCATCGGACCTCCTGAGAAAGCAGGGAAATCAATTAGCAAAATAATTACACAAAGTCTTGGTGACATTTCTATTATTAAAGCTGATAAACTATTATTTAAGATTAGATGTACAATTCAGCAATTAATAGTCTCTATAGTTAATGTAAATTTCCACATATGGGCATGGTAAAATCTGACATATACTTCTCAGGCAGGACTTCAGTTCCACTCATGCCTTCAGGCAATGTAAGATCACATTTAAACTTGTAAATAGACATATAATTGTTATTTCTTCTGTGTGTTGGTTTATTATAAAGGATACAAATGATAGCTATAAAGATGTATAATTATATTTCGTGCCTACACTAACATACATGCCGGTAAACCATGGGTTCCTATAACTGCCCTCTAGCCCCACGCCCCCATATCTCCAAGGTATAGACACAGGCATGAGGGACACAAGGCATACTCCCACTTGTCCAGGGTCATTCCTCAACTGTGCTTCCTCAACTTCCTGCAAGAGACTTTTTTTCCCCAAGTTTTGAGCACAGAGCTCTCTCTCATATCCCCTCTTGAAGGGTCTTCAGGCCAAGGCCCCAGTTTATTTTCAGCAAGCTAACATGACCAAAAGCTTGTTTTTCAATGACTTTAGTAATTGTTCTCTTCTGAAAAGGTCACATTAACTAACAAGGTTTTTCGCTGCTTTAAAATCAGAACTGATAAGTTCTCATATGAACCCAGAAGCAACAGGGAAAACAAGTAAAAAACCCAAACTTCATTTTCAGTGAAATTAGAAGAAATATATAATTTGCAGACAGCAAAATTCATATCAGGGCTTCCATAATAGCAAAGACTGGGCAGAAGTGACGAGGAGGCAAGTGAAGAGAATAAGCATGGAACGTCCTGACCTGGGTGGGTGCTCAGGAGCAGATCTCAGAAAGTTCTGGCAGAAAATCATTTCCTGAGGCTCAGGACTCACCCTCCATGTAGCAGTGCATTTGGGAACTGGGGTACGCAGGGCTGGCTTCTTTTGTTTAAAGAAGCGGCGGGGGGGGGTTCCAACCAGAGCCACACAGAGGACCATGTACGCAGAAAGATGTTTCTGTACAGCAGAGAAGGACAGAGCCTTTGATCTGCACACACTAACCAGGGGAATTATTATTACGGAGAAAAGTGACCATTTCCACCCATAAAGAGTTGAAGGAAGCCACTGCCTCTATAAAGGAGTACCATAAAGTAGAACTTGGGGTGAGCCAACAGGAAGAGATGAAACAGAAGCTGGAAAAGCTCAAGAAGAAGGGGAAAACCATCTAGAGAAATGAAGACAAAATGGGAAGGAGCACAAAAAGGAAATGGGCATCTTAGGCAGCCCAGAAAGGGAAAAAGAAGACCAAAGTGAGAACAGCAATTAAATGAAGTACAAACAAAGAAAGAGGTTAAGAGGATAAAAGAGAAAGACAGAGGCTAGGTGGATGGATCATGCCTGTAATTCCATCACTCTGGGAGGTCGAGGCAGGAGGACTGCTTGTGGCTAGGAGTTCAAGACTAGCCTGGGCAAAATAGCAACACCCCATCTCTCTATATAAAAATAATAATAAACAACTTAAAAAGAGAATGATAGAAACAGAAGGCAAAAGAAGAATCAATAAACATAGAAGTGGATTCTCAAAACAAATACTTAAAGAACCCTTGAAAGGTGTACTGTGTGCCAAGGAAAACTAACCCAGGATGGCTGACAGTGAGACAGGTGGATGAAAGCAAAAAGATCAAGTCACTTACAAAGTGGAAGACAATCCACTGGTTTCAGGATTTCTCTACAGTAACAGTGCCGATAGCACAAGATAGGCAAGAAAATAAAATGTATGCCAAGGATTTTAAATTCAACAAAATAGTCCTTCGAGTATAAAACCTATAGGCAAACAATTTTAAACATACACAAATCAATGGAATATTAGGCAATGAACTCCTAACAAATTTAACTTTAGCCATGTGTGGTGGCTCATGTCTATAATCCTAGCACTTTTGGAGGCTGAGGTGAGAGGACTGCCTGAGCCCAGGGGTTCAAGACCAGCCTGGGCAACATGGCCAGACCTTGTCTTTACAAAAAAATAGAATAATTAGTTGGGTGTGGTGGTCTGCACTTGGAGTTTCCACTACTTGGAAGGCTGAGATGGAAGGATTGCCTGAGTCCAGCAGGTTTAGGATGCAGTGGCCGTGAGCATGCCACTGCACTCCAGCCTGGATGACAGAATGAGATTTCAACTTAAAAAAAAAAAAGTTTAACTTTAGAACAAAGACTAAACTACCATGGCAATTAGGGTAATTATAGAGCTTGTAAATGTTATACAGCAGCGTAGAAATAACACTCTAACCAAAACTGAGGATGGAGGGAATAAGACGGGATAGGAGATGTGTTTGTTGATTGCTTCATCTGTAATACCTGGACGTTCAAAGGATAACCTTTAAAATAGCAAATCATGTAACTAAAGTATAAACATACAAAAATAAACATTAAGAAAGATAACATTGGCCTGGAGGCTGGGTGTGGTGGCTCAAGCCTGTAATCCCAACACTTTGGGAGGTCAAGGCGAAAGGACTGCCAGAGCCCAGGGGTTCAAGACCAGCCTGGGCAACTTGGCAAGACCTTGTCTCTACAATAAATTAAAAAAAAAAAAAAAATAGCTGGGTGTAGTAGCGTGCACCTGTACTTCCAGCTACTTGGAAGGCTGAGGCGGGAAGGACCTCTGGAGCCCAGTAGGTCAACACAGGGGTGGCCATGAGGATGCCACTGCATTCCAGCCTGGGTGATGGAGTGAGACTCTGACTCAAAAAAAAAAAAAAAAAGATTGGTCGGGCATGGTAGCTCACATATGTAATCCCAGCACTTTGGGAGATGGAGGCGAGAGGATTGCCTGAGTCCAGGGGTTTGAGACCAGACTGGGCAACTTGGTTAGACCTTGTATCTACAATAAATTTTTTAAAAAATTAGCTGGGCATGGTGACACTCACCTGTGGTTCTAGCTACTTGGAAGGTTGAGGTGGAAGGATCACCTGAGCCCAGCAGGTTCAGGCTGTGGTGACTGTGAGCATGCCACTGCACTCCAGCCTGGGTGACAGTAAGACTCTGACTCAAAAAAAAAATTAACTGAAATTGTAGGGACAAGGACTATCCCTGTTGGATGTTAAGACACCATGAAATCTCAAACAGTAAAACATTAATAGGGCCGGGCCCAGTGGCTCATGTCTGTAATCCCAGAACTTTTGGGAGGCTGAGGCAGGTAGATTGCTTGAGCCCAAGAGTTTGAGCCCGGCCTGGGCAACCCTGTCTCTACAAAAAATACAAGTAAAAAAGTTAGCTGTGTGTGGTGGTGCATGCCTGTAGTCCCAGCTACTTGGGATGCTGAGATGGAAGGATCACCTGGCCTAGGAGGTTGAGACTGCCATGAGCCACAATTGTTGAGAACATACCACTGTACTCCAGCCTGGACAACAGAGTGAGACCCTGACTCAAAACAAGCAAACAAACAAAAGCATTAACAGACATGTAAATTCAGAGTTTTTTTTTTTTTTAGTTGGAGTCTCACTCTGTCACCTAGGCTGGAGTGCAGTGGCACATTCATGGCCACTGCAGCCTCGACCCACTGGGCACAGGCGATCCTTCTGGCTCAGCCTTCCAAGTAGCCAGAATTATAGGCACATGCCACCATGCCTGGCTAATTTTTTTTATTTATTGTAGAGATGAGGTATTGCCAAGTTGCCCAGGTTGGTCTAGAACCCCTGGACTCAGGCAATCCTCTCGCCTCTGTCTCTGAAAGTGCTGGGATTACAGGTGTGAGCCACTGTGCCCAGCAAAAGTTCAGAATTTAATATTGTAGCACACAAATAGGTAGACTGGTAAAACAGAAAAGGGAATCTGTATAATGACTATGGAAATTTGACATATAAGGGTAGCCTCTCAAATCCATGGAGAAAAAACACAACAAACAATAAATGAAGCTGGTACAGCTCATTAGGCCAAATGGAAAAATTCAAGTTGGACCCATACTAGGACAAATCCCAAATGTATAAAAGATTTAAATGTAAAATAAATAAATAAATAACCGTACCATCAACTATTAGATGAAATTATGAGAGGATTTTTTTTAAATCTGAGAGGCTTTAATGTGATATTTAACTTGTGGGGTTATCTTCTATTATAGAGGCCCCTCTAAGCAGACTTTACGTAGACAAAGATATAAGACTCCCGACTTTCCTTCGGAAAACCGAAGGAAAGTCGGGAGTTCTTTAGAAGTTGCCCTTCAGGCTGGGAACAGTGGCTCACGCCTATAATCCCAGCACTTTGGGAGGCTGAGGTGAGAGGATTGCCTGAGCCCATGGGTTCGAGACCAGCCTGGGCAACTTGGTGAGACCTCATTTCTACAATTAAAAAAAAAAAAATGCCAGGCATGGTGGCGCATGCTTGTAGTTCCAGCTACTTGGAAGGCTGAGGTGGAAGGATCACCTGAGTCCAGCAGGTTGAGGCTGCAGTAGCCATGAGCATGCCACTGCACTCCAGCCTGGATGACAGAGTGAGACTCTGACCCCCCTCCCCCAAAAAGAAGTTACCCTTCGAAGCCAGGCATGATGACTCCCACCTGTAATCCCAGGTGGAGGCGAGAGGATTGCCTGTGCTCACAAGTTTGAGACCAGCCATGGGCAACATGGCGAGACTTCTTCGTCTCTACAATAAATAAAAAAATGAGCCGGGTATGGTGGCATGCACCTGTAGTTCCAGCTACTTGGAAGGCTGAGGCAGAAAGGATCGCCTGAGCCCAGCAGGTCGAGGTTGTGGTGACTGTGAGCATGCTACTGCAGTCCATTCAGCCTGGACGACAGAGTGAGACTCCGACCCAAAAAAAAAAAAAGTTGCTCTTCAAAACAGAGAAGGGCACAGGAGCCATTCTAAAGGACAGAAAAGAGTGGCCCTTCAAGTGATCTGCCTTAACAAGGGCCTCCAAATGGGAAAAAGTCACCGAGCTGGCAACGATGCGGGTGGGCTCCCTGGCCCCTTCCAACCTCAAGACAGTCTGGCACCTGTGAAATCAAGAGTACAAAGTAGAGCACAGTCAAGTGCAGGCAATTCCCTCCTTTACTAGTGGGCCAATTAAGAAAATGAAAACTCACAAACTGGTTTTTGGTCAGATATAAGGATACTATTTTCACCAATATGCTAAGTGGAGATGGTGACTGCTGGGAATTTTTTTTTTTAAAGGAACTTTGCTAGTACAGTGTTTGCTGCAGGGCGCAGTGGCTTATGCCTGTAATCCCAGTACTTTGGGAGGCGGAGGCGAAAGGATTACCTGAGTCCAGGGGTTCAAGACCAGCCTGGGCAACATGGTGAGACCTCGTCTCTACAAAAAGTCAAAAAATTAGCCAGGCTTGGTGGCATGTGCCTGTAGTTCCAGCTACTTGGAAGGCTGAGGCAGAAAGGATCGCCTGAGCCCAGCAGGTCGAGGTTGTGGTGACTGTGAGCATGCCACTGCACTCCAGCCTGGGTGACAGGGAGACTCCCACTCAAAAAAAATAAATAAATAAATAAGGAAAGAAGCAGTGTTTGCTGTTCCAGACTGTCAGGGTGAACATATTTTGTGGATATGACTGGGTATAGGAAGGCAGCTTCTGAGGAAGTATGACTGTGAGCAAGTGGTTGGATGGGCCAGATATCCACTAGAGAAAACTCAGAAATGAGTCAGGAAACAGGAAAGAAAGGGCCTCACTTTCTAAATGTTATAGATCTCCCCTAAGACTACGGAATTGGGAGAGAAGGCGCCTTATCTCTGCAGAGACTTTAAACAAGCATTCTGGACTATGCTGTATAGTTTGAAAGGGGATGAACTTCACAACATACACTCTTTATTCATGTGACACTGTCTAAAGGAACTAAAATAGAATGACATGAAAGCAAATGACTGAGGGCCCCTCTGAGAAGGTGACGTTTGGCCAAGATGGGAATGTGATTCTGACGGCAATCTACAAAAACTATTCATTACAACTATTATACAACCACATGTATCTATATATCAGTAACTATGCCACAGTGGCCCATTTTATTTGATCATATGCCTCACTGTAAACATAATTAGCAAGGTTGTTCTTGGATTTAACACTTAGTCACCCACTGGGTAACAGAGAGAACTGCATATACTGGTCTGTGACTAAATTCAGGTTTTGGAAAGCATAGATTGTCAAAACTCTGTCTGTGAGACACACTCAAAAGAATATATGGTTTTGCCAGGCACAGTGGCTCAAGCCTATAATCCCAGCACTCTGGGAGGCCAGGGCGAAAGGAGTGTCTGAGACCAGGGGTTCGAGACCAGCCTGGGCAATCTGGCGAGACCCTGTCTCTACAATAAATAAAAAAATTAGCTGGGTGTGGTGGCATGTGCCTGTAGTTCCAGCAACTTGTAAGTCTGAAGTGGAAAGATCACCCGAGCCCAGCATGTGGCCATGAGTGTGCCACACTGCACTCCAGCCTGCTGGTCAACAAAGTGAGACCCCCAACTCAAAAAAAAAAAAAAAAAAGAATATATGGTTCACCCTTGTGCATTACTGGTGGGAAAGTCACATGGTATAGCCGCTGTGAAAAATAGTATGGAAGTTTCTCAAAAAAATTAAAAATTGAATTATCAAATAATCTAGCAATTCCACTTCTAGGTATAAACTCAAAAGAATTGAAAGCCAAGACTTGAACAGATACTTGTGCATCCATGTTTATGTATTATTCACAACAGCCAAAAGGTGGAAAAATTCAAATGTCTACTAACAGATGAATGGATGAACAAAATATGGCATATATACACAGTGAAATATTATTCAGCTTTTATTTGAGTCAGGGTCTCACTCTGTTGCCCAGGCTGGAGTGCAGTGGCGCAATCACAGCTTATTGCAACCTCCAACTCATGGGCTCAAGCGATCTTCCTGTGTCAGCCTCCCAGGTAGCTAGGACTACAGGTACATGCCACCACACCCAGCTAATTTTATTTTTTGTAGAGATGAGGTCTCACTATGTTGTCCAGGTTGGTCTTGAACTCAAACAATCCTCCCACTGCAGCCTCACAAAGTGCTGGGATTACAGGTGTGATCTACCACACTCAGCTGGTTAAGCTTTGAAAACAAATGAAATTCTGACCCATGCTTCAACATGGGTTAGCCTCAACCTTGAGCCTAAATGCAATAGGCTGGACACAAAAGGGCAAACACTGTTTGATCCCTCTTATATGAGGTACCTAGAATCATCAAAATGAGAGAGACAGAAAATTGAATAGTTGTTGCCAGGGCCTGGGGGGAGGGAGGAATGGAGAGTTATTGTTTAATGGGTATGCAGTTTTTCCAGAAAAAGTCCTGGAGATTGATGCTGGTGATGGCTGTACAACAATGCAAATATACTTAATGTCACTGAACTGTACAGCCAAAAATATTTAGAAGTGATAAGTTCTATGTCATATATATTTTATCACAATATAGAAGAATATATAGTTTTTTTTTTTGAGTTGGAGTCTCACTCTGTCACCCAGGCTGGAGTGCAGTGGCACACACATGGCTACCACAGCCTCGACCTACTGGGCTCAGGTGATCCTTCTGCCTTAGCCTTCCAAGTACCTGGAACTACAGGTGTGCACCACCATGCCCAGCTAATTTTTTGATTTATTGTAGAGAAGTGAGAGGACTGCCTGAGCCCAGGCTGGTCTCGAACCTGTGGGCTCAGGCAATTCTC
>CAUYQG010005085.1:0-25730 GCA_963574415.1 Tarsius wallacei
CATAAAAAGTTCTTAACTTATCTTTCTATAACTGCTATATGGACTTCTGGCATAAGAATAGTTATCCATAGTCAGTGAATGAAGGGAAACAAAATCTCAAAAAGAGAAAGGAAAAACTAATGTAGAAAGTAATTTTTAATATTTTTGTTTATTTCTGGTTCAAAATAGTATCTTTAATATCCCTCAGATGTGAGTTGTTGCATTAAAAATGAACACTTGCAGTAATAACATTATAACAAAATACAACAAAAACGAATAACTCAAAAACAACTTAAGGTCAAAAGCTAAGAAGAAAACTAAAATTTAAGGTAGACAAATTGAGAGTAAGAATTCCTGGTGTCTAGCAGATGGAAAGTTTATTTGGCTTCTCAAAACATTTTGCTGATTATTAGGATAAAATAGCAAAATGGTAATATACATTCTCAGCCACCTATTGCTGGGCTCCAATACTAGAGTATTTACCACATATAAAGATTGAAAGATTATTGATTTCTATGTATTAGGTGCTATTCAGCAAGACTGGAAAAGTGTAGTACCCAATGGTTATATTTAGCTAATTTTTGTGCATCTAGTCTGAAACCTCAGATTGCAGAAAAACACTGAAAAGACATAGGTGGTCGAGATGCTATTGGCACCATTGTTTTGGGTCAAATACTCTTCTACAGAAGTCTGCAAGAGAAGGAGCGAGAAAAAAAAGCCTGGGAGAAGATTATGTTAAAAATTGCAGAATTTCATTCATAATATCACTAAAAACTTTAAGGGATCCTGGATATGAGGATAGCAGAAAGAAATCATTATTACTGAATAGAAGAATACTGGGTAAAGCATGCTAGAAATGGGATTTAGAGTTGAGAGTAGGAATGCTACACATTCAATGTATACACGTTAGCAAACAAAACATACACACATAAAAATGGACAGGAAATTTGTTGACTCAGTTAATTTACTGACTCACAGATAAGACAGGCACTGGTATGAGTGTTTGCACCCATGTTCACACTACCCTAATTCTTATATTGAAATCCTAACTCCCAATATAATAATATTAGAAGACGGGGCTTTGGGAGGTGATTAGGTCATAAAGGTAGAGTCCTCATGAAAAGGAGTGGTGCCCATATAAAAAAGACCCCAGAGAGATCATTCATGTCCTTTCTGCCATGTGAGGTTACAACAAGGAGTCTGGTGTTCCAGACACAAGAAAGTGGGATCTCATCAGACACTGAGTCTATCAGTTTCTTGATCTTGGACTCTGCACAGAATTCAGAACTGTGAAAAGTAAGTTTCTGTTGTTTATAAGTCCCTGAATTTGAGAAAGAGAGGGAGAAAGAGAGAGAGAGAGAGAGGGAAAGAGAGAGAGATAGAGAGAGGGAGGGAGAGAGAGAGAGTTTTTGTGTGTGTGTATTTGTGATAGCAACATGAATAAGGTAAGGAAAAAAATTGTCTAATAACATAAGCAAATATAAACATGCCAACACAGAATCTATGAATGATATATGTGGAATGTACCTACATATATAAACAAACACCATGTGTATATATATATATATAAAACATATAAATATATAATTGAAAATTCAAAGTAAAAATAAAATAGAATATTTTAAAACTTAAATGTTTTAAGATAGACAGGACAAACGATAAGCTAATATGTTTTCTAAAGGATCCTAGAAAATAAAAGCTATGAAAATAGAATCCATACAATAGAATAAAAATAAAATAAAAAATATATTAAAAAGAAAAAATTGTAGCAATCAACATAAATTTGCCTATTAAAATCAATATAAATATGACTATAAAAGACAAAGCTTCTTAGTTTATAAAAAAGGATAATTTAAACAGCCAAATAATGTAAACTATTTATATAATCATCATAAAAATAACATATTGGGATGCAAGAATTAAAAACATGAATATGAAATAAAAAGCAATTAATGCTCTTTGATTTCAGAAGACCATGAAAAAGCTAGAAAAGCCATTTTAGGGAAGGTAGGACTTTGATCCTCAAAAGCAAATATTTGTAAATCTTCACTTTATCGAACCAAAATTAATATCACAAAGAAACATTTTTATTATTTCTGTATAATGATTTATATTTTCATGAGAAAGAGTCTTATTGCCAGTTTATTTTATGAATAACTTTTTTATGGGCAAATTTTATCTCATGTGTCCATTTGTTCCAGGGAATGTGGGAAAGTGAGCAAATTCTGCTCAACTGGCGTGTGGATATGACATCTAATACCATCATCTTTTTTATATGAGTGATGTATAAAACAAAAGGTGGAACGAAAAAGCAGAAAACAGTATACCAGACAAATACCTACATGAAATGCAGTAGTCAAAATAAAAACATGGCAAATAATTTAAGGTAAAATTTAGTACAATGATTATCACTATTTGTAAAAACAATGACTAAACATCAAATAGTACTGAAAAATAAGTAGTAACAGCATTTGGAAACTACCAGTATAGATATCTTCTCTTCTTCATATATATATACATATATATATATGTATATATATTTAAAGGAAGGAACAAACTGACCAATCAATCAACATAAATATTTTATATTAATGGGAGTATGCTATACATTTTATGTAATATGCAGTACTAATTTTGATTCAGATAAGAATGTGTTTTTCTTGAAAAAACACACATAACCAGAATTATAAACAAAACAAAACAAAATTGTCAAATAATTAACCCCAAATATGCTTGTTCCTTAAGATTATATCTGAAACTACTAGGCTGGTGGCTATGAGAAGGTGCTAAGAAAACTTTAATAAACTACTAATTTGTTCTTATGTGTTCTTCAGCATCTAAATTGGAAGTTATTTTTAACAACGACTTTAGCCATTTTACACATGTTTAGCTCATACAGTTGTCATAGGAAACATTTAAATTTTAATTAGAAGATATGATTCTACTACAGGACATGAATATTACATTAGTGATTTAAATTAGCTTATTAATTACCATTTATATAACTAATATATTTATGTAGCATATATTTGTTTTTCCATAACGTTATAAACAGTGATTTATGTGCATATATTTTTTATACAGTCTTTGTAGCTAAATCAGAAATTTGTAAGTCTTATCCTTTGAGATATTATGGTAACTTGTCATTCTCAAAGAGACTGTGTTCCATATGTCTTCTTTCTTCATCTGTGAAATTATGTCATATGGACAATATTCTTTACTTAAAAATCAAGAACAGTATATTTAAATTTGTTAGTTTCAGTAAAAAGCAAACTTAAAATAGAAAAGGAAACTCTGCTAAACAAAGACCTCCGCATTCCATGGCGGTTAGTCTCTAAGTGAATCTAAAAACATCTGGCACTCACATTTTAATTTTTAGCTAGAGAAAACCATAACAGCTTGGCAGGTAACGTGCTATTGAAAAAAAAATGTCCCAGGTAGTTTCTACTCCTTTTTATGAAAATCATCTGACATGATTTTAAAAACATAATACAAAGTTGCAGTTCTAGAACAATACTGGCAAATTATATTGGACTCTTTCTACCAGAAAATGTGATGATAATGTTAGAAATGAAACTTCGTGTTGATGAAAATGTTAGCTTTGCACCTACAGAGCAAACTCCTTTTGACTTTAAAGCACTTTACAGGCATTTGCAAAAGACAGGTGTCTTATTATTAAATATCTTAGTTTAACATTAAATTGCAGTCTGTCTATTGGGGTGTTTAATAAGAAAATTTTCTTCTGTTATTCATAATATGAAAATATTTAAAATCAAACTGAGTTCTAATTTTTTTTCCTTCTGAATTATCAGCTGAGTTCTGAATATCTTAAGGGAAAATAGTTTCTCAATGTTATGTTTAATATCAAATGTTGAAGAAGTTATTCATTATCAAAAACATATCATCTGTGTACACAATAAATACAATTATGCATATAATCAAATAGAAGGATTCATCATTTTGATCTTTTTTTTGGGGGGGGGGTTGGAGTCTCACTCTGTCGCCCAGACTGGAGTGCAGTGGCCGCTCCCGGCCACCGCAGCCTCGACCTGCTGGGCTCCAGCGATCCTTCCGCCTCAGCCTTCCAAGTAGCTGGAACTACAGGCGCGCGCTACCACGCCCGGCTGATTTTTTTGATTTATTGTAGACATGAGGTCTTGCTTGCCCAGGCGGGTCTCGAACCCGCGGGCTCAGGCAATCCACTCACCTCAGCCTCCCAAAGGCGCGGGATTACAGGCTGAGCCACCGAGCCCGGCGGCACTTTTTGTAAATGAATGAGCCAAGCACACAAAGATTCCTGCCTTTGTGAATTTATGTTTCACAAAGTAAAGAAAGAAAATACATATGTCAATCACACAATATTTTGGAAGATGCTAAGTGCTAGAAAGAAAGAAAGAAAGAAAGAAAGAGAGAGAGAGAGAGAGAGAGAGAGAGAGAGAGAGAGAGAAAGAAAGAAAGAAAGAAAGAAAGAGAAAGAAAGAAAGGAAGGAGTAAAAGAGATAGGGTGTGCAGATATGTATGGATAGAGTGAGGAAGAAAGAGTAGAATTTTGAGTGGGGTCAGTGTAGGCCTCATTGTGGAGGTACATCATATATTTAAATGCTTGGAACAATCTTTTAAGAGCACATTTGAATATGTATTAATAACCTCTTTTAAAAATTAATTCTATTGAAATATCACAAACATACACAAACTGTGTATAGATCAATGAATTTTCACTAAATGAATATACCTGCTAACATTGCTATTTTTTTTAGGTGATCAAAGAGGGGGTAAGAAATGAGCTTAAGACCACACCATTCACAAGTGCTTGAGCCTGATTGTGAATTTATATGACTTGGAAGTCTTGCAATTTTCTATTGGCTTAGGATTTTTTAAGAAGGAGGACCCAATGGCTAAAACTCAGACTTGGAAAACTGATTAGGAAGAAAGACAAAAGAAGAAATTATAGAGTACCTGGACAGTTACACTGAACAGAGATATTCCAGCTTCCCAAATGAGAGTAGAATGGAACTTAGAAGCAACTTTCTGGGGCATTCTTGTCTACAGAAATACAGAAGATGCTGCTATGTCTCAAAGTTACCACAGAGTGGCAGTGCTTTAGAGCTTAACTAAAGTTAGCTATTGCATTCCAAGTCCCCAGTTCAGGCCTTTTATAGAACCTGATTAAGCCTTTAAAAAAAAAAAAAATCACAGATCACAAGCTCTTACAAAGAAAAACACTTACATTTTTGGAAAAATTACTTTTGTATGTAAATGACAAATACAAACAGGCAATGCAACAGAGACTGTTGCATATGCAATAGATATCTCATTTATTTTAAGAAATAAAATGCAATAATTGCATGAAATTCGGAATTAGAGCTATATCATAGACTTGTTTTGTTTGGCTATGCCAGATCAACACTTTTATCAGGAAAAAAATAGAAAGACCAGATTTTTTTTTAAAGACAACTATCTGAAGACATTGGAGACATCTAAGATTTGAAAGGGGAAGGTCTAAGATAGAAAGGAGGCTGGCTAATAGTGGTGATGTTTGCGTTTTTGTTGCTTACTTTGACCTAGGTTTGACCTGCAAACATTTTCTTATGCATTAGCTATACTGGACAAGAAAAAAAAAAAAAAAAAGAGCAGCTGAAATTTTAGTGGCACTTTTGTGCTCTCAGTATATTGGGAAGAAAATCCTTGGCATTTAAAAATCTGTCATTGGAGAGGAACACAGATAGATATCCTAACCTGGGAGCAAACCAGTGGTTGAGGGACATGCTTTTTTTTTTTTCAGTCTGAAATCCCACTTCGGGTTAGTTCAGTCTCTCATTAGACTGTATTTATTTGCCCTTACTTTCGAGAGGATAGTCAGAGATAAATAAAATTCTCTTAGAGGAAAACAACATCCTTCAAAGCCTTTACAACATCTTAAACATAATATCCGTTATTAAATCAAAATTTATAAGCCTAAGTATTAAAAAGATAATAGAAAGAAAAGATGAAGATTTATGTAATGCAGACATTAAATTTGTCACGTGAACTTTAAGATTAATTAAACTACCCAAAGCAATTTACAGATTCAATGTAATCCCTATAAAAATACCAATGATATTCTTTTCAGAATTAGATGAAAAATTCTAAAATTTATATGGAGCCTCATAAGTCTCCTAATAAACAAAGCAATCCTAAATAAAAAAGAACAAAACTGGAGGTATCACACTACCTTACTTCAAAATTTGCTACAAAATGATAGCAACCAAAACAGCATGGCACTGGCATTAAAAACAGACACGTAGACCAATAGAACAGAATAAAGAAACCACGTGTAAATCCATGCATTTTCAGCCAATTCATCTTTGACAAAGGGGCCAAGAACATACAATAGGCAAACGACAGTTTTGTTTTTGTTTTTGTTTTAACAATGGAGCTGAGAAAACTGGATAACTATATGCGGAAGAATTAAACTATATGTGGAAGAATTAGACTCTTGTCTCTCTCTGTACCCAAAAATCGAATCAAAATAGATTGAAAATCTAACTCTTAGACCTGATACCATGAAACTACTAGAAGAAAGCTTTGATAAAATGCCCCAGGACATTAATCTAGGGAAATATTTTTTGTGTGTAAGACTTCAAAAGCACAGGCAACCAAAGCAAAAAATAGTCAATTGGGATTATATCAAGCTAAAAATCATCTGCATAACAAAGGAAACAATCAACAAATTGAAAACATAACCCACAAAATGAGAGAGAATATTTGCAAGTTATCCAACTGATGAGGGATTAATAACCAGTATGTTTAAGGAGCTCAAACAACTCAATAACAAAATCACAATAATCTGATTTTAAAATAAGCAAAATCTCTAAACAGACATTTCTTTAAAAAGACATACAAATGACCAACAGATATATGAAAAAACGCTCAACATCACTATTCATCAGAGAAATGTAAATCAAACCATAATAGCATATTATATTATCTTACCCCTTTTATCAAAAAGACAGGCAATAACAGTTGCTGGTGAGGATGTGGAAAAAGGGGAAAGCTTGTAGATTTAAGCACTAAAAAATAATTACTGGCAAACCATATTTGTATACACAAAGACCAATGTCTTTAAAACATGAAGGTAAAAAATAAACATTTCTCAAAATACAAAATTATACAATTTGTTGCCAGAAAATAAACATTGAAAGAAATACTAATGGAAGTTATTTAGAAGAGGTACACATATGGAAATGTAGAAAGGAATGAAGAGAAACAGGAAAAGTAAATACATAGACAAATCTACATGAATATTGATTAAGCAAATAATAAGAATAATATTTTATGAAGTTTAGAACTTATTTGCATGACAGTGATATTACAAAAGCTAAAATGAAGGCAATATGTTAGAAAGTCCTAGCATTATATTGGAAATGATAAATGCATTCATTTATATTAGACTTTAATAAGTGAAGTTACATATACTAAAAGTAGTATACAAATTGTAGGGAAAAAAAACTACAACTACAAAACTAATAAAGTGTTCATGGATGAATGTAAAAATACTTAATCAGAGGGTTAATCAAATAAATAAACAAACAAACAAACAAATAAATAAACAGGGCTAAAATGAGAGAAGAAAAGTAAAAGCAGCTCGTGAGGCAACTCCTGGGTGAAATCATTTTAAATGGAAATTAGAAAATATGTTGAAATTAAAGAATAATATAACGTGATGTATCAAAAGCTATGTGAGGTAAACGAAGATAATTTTAAAAACTTATATGGCTTAAATATATCATAGAGGTTTAATATTCGTAATTTAAGCTTCCATATCAAGAAACTAGAAAAAAACAGAGAATCAAACCTACAAAAAAAATACAGAAATCAGTGGAATGGGAAATACTTGTACAATAGAAACATTAATATCCAATATTAGGAACAAAAAAAGGGGCATCACTGAAAATTCCACAGATATTGAAGATAAGAGAATACTATACTCAAATGTATAATAAATTTGAGAGTTATAATTAATTAGATAAAACTGATAAATTCCTTTGAAAAACACAACTTACCTAAGCTGGAAGAAATAGACATGTATTACGTCTTATACATTAGGCTATATAGTAGAAGTTTTAAAATGTAATTCTATAGATGTTAAATAGATACATGATTTTTTTTAAATAATAAAACTTCAATCTAAATGACTTTACTGATTTATCCAAACATTTGGAAAAATATCTTATGCAAATTTTTCCAGAGAATAAAAGTTGAGGTAACATGTTTCACCATGATTTATACAATGTATGCTCGTTATCAAAGCAGATATGTTGCAAGAAATATAAATCATAAGCCAATATTTCTTATAAACATAAAGTAACCTTAATTATTTAAACATATATTAGCAAAATGAATGCAAAAACACATAAAAATTTACAGTATATTATGAACAAATGGGATTTTCATTTTGGAATACAAACATGGTATAATATTTGAATATCAAACAGTGCAACTTTTCACAGTAAAAGATAAAAGGTAAAAATTACATGATTATATAAGTAGGTACAGAAAGTAAAATTTGTTATAATTCAACAAGCACTCATTAAAAAACAAATTTTAACCACCTAGAAATATAATGAATGTATTTTATCTGTACAGATAATTTTTTGTAAAAAGCAATTTTTACATTCAATAGTAACATAAATATAATTCTGCCCTGAATTTGCCTATTAGGCAAAGATGTTTCTATTTTACTCAACCTCCTAGCTAGTGCAATTAGGCAAAAATAAATAAATAAATAATCAAGAAGAATAAAAACAAAAGATATGAGAATTAGAAAAGACAAAACAAACACTGTATATCATTTTTATATACATGATTGCATATACATAAAATCTAAAAGAAGCTATATAGCAGTTGTTTGATTTTGAAGTTATTTAATACAAACAGTATAAAAATTAATTTTCTATACTGATATATAGCATATACATTCCAACATAAAAATAATAAGATAGAAAATGAAATAGAAAAGTTAGCAGTTAAAAACAATATCAGCAATAACTAGAATCAAATATAACCAAATGTGCAAAGTCTTTTCATGGAATATTATAGAACACTACTGGAAAAATATTTTAAAAGATCTCATGAATGGAGGTTATGTCATGTCCCTGGATTAGAAACCTCAAAATTATGAGATTAATTCAAATGATCTGTAGGTTCAACTCAATACTATTCATTACTCAGCAAGTATGCAAATATTCCTGTGCAAACTTACAAACTATTTCTAAAATTTATTTAAAAATGAAAAGTACTTAGAATAATCAAAATAGTCTTTAAGAACAAAACCACAGAATGCACATTACCAGATATCTAGACTTACTATAAACTTGAAGTATTTAGTTCACTTTGGTATAAAGGAAGGGACAATGAAGCAATGTAACAGAATACAACCCAGAAGGACACCTGAGACATACAATTGCCAGGTGTACAATATAGACACCATTGCCATTTTGTAGGGAAGCAATGGTCTTCACTATAAGTTGGTGGTGCTCAACTGGATACTCATATTAAAAAAAAAAAACAAATTGTTACCTTCCACCTTGAGCAAAAAATAATCTCACTGAATTGCATATTTTTATTTTAAAAATGAAACAAAACTTTATGGAAAAAATATAAAATAAAATGTTTATGACCTTTGAGCAAGCTAAAATGTTTTAAATAAGACATGAAAAGAACTAAATAAAAAAAGGAAAAGAACTAACTAAAGTGTAAAAATTGATAAATTGTACAAGTATCTAAAGTGTATCCGTTTATTAACACTATCATTAAGAGAGTAAAAAGGCAACCCAAATAGTAGGAGAGCACACACATAAACACACACACACACACACACACACACACATATCCATAATAAAGAATTGCATTTCAATAGAAGAGACAATTCAATTAAAAAAAAAAAAAGCCTTGGCAAAAGACTTCAGTAAGCAATTCCCCAAGACGGATATTCAAATAGTCAAACGTTGATGATGATTCATCAACATCAATGATATAACACTATATGCCAGCATAAATGAATAAAATTATTAAAAAAGAGACAAAATTGGAAGATATCAAGCGTTGATGAAGATGTGCAAAAGAAGAACTCTCATACAAATAGGTGGAAATATAAATTAGTACAACTACTTTAGAAGACTTTCTTGAGTTTGAACATATATATCCACTATGACTCAGTATTTCCTCTCCCAGGTATATAACCAACAGAAATGTGTATATATGCACACCAAGGTTTTGTAACCACATTTCCACTTTTGATTTAAAAAAGTTATAGCAGCATCATTCATAATACACCCAAATCGGAAACTTCTGCAAGTGCCCATCAGCAATATAATAGTATATAAAATTGTAAAATATTTACATGTGAGAATACTATACAACAAAGAGAATAAACAAACTGCTGTTCATTGCAATGATATGGATAAATCTCCTTAATAAAATTGAAAGACGCCAATGCCAAACGATTATGTATATCAAGTTCAACATCAAGTCAAATGAAATGAGTGTTAAGAGTCAGTAAGGGTAGTTAACTTTAGGAGAGGTGGAATGACTCATGAGTGGTACTGGTAAACATGGCGAGTGTTGACAATGTGCTAATTCTTAATTGGAGTGATATTTACGCAGGTATTTTTTCCTTTGTGAATATTCCCCAAGGTGCACTAAAAAATTTTCTACTTTTCTCTATTTATGCTGGACTTGAGTAACTTGCTTAGTTTTTCAATTATAACATGACTAGTGTTGTCTCACCACAAGTTTATGTGTTCATTTTTAAATTAATAGTCATTATTGAATAGTGCAAAGTGCATACAGTTAAGAATTTATGAGAAGTGGGTTCTGAAAGCAGGTTGCCTGGGTTTGGACATCAGCTCCTTCAGTTATTATATATGGGACTAAAGACAAAGTACTTAAGCTTCTTGAGCCTCAGTGACTGTAAAATTGGAACACTAATAATTCCTTTCTCACAGGACAGTTTCTAAAGTAAATGAAATGAACTTGCCAAGTGCTTTATATGGCATAAGTGCTTTGTAAACACTGGTTGTTTTTGTTAATTACCGAAAAATCTGACTCTTGTCCCAGTTTTGCCAGTGTGTGTTAAATAACATTTATTAAGTCATACTCTGATCTCTTATAACCGCTTTAATTATCTAATGATGTATTAAGTTTTTAAAGTTTCTAAGGATCAAATTTAATGCCATGTCAAAATGCTTTATAATCTGTAAAGATATATAAACATAAAATGTATTATGTTGAAATATATTTTAGAACAAAGATCAATAAGAACATAATAAAATTTAAATAGAAGAAATAGTAGTATTATCTGATTATTCAGGAAATGGTATGTATAACTGTCATGTTTTCTGATAAACTCTGTGATATCCAACAGATAAAAATTGGCATAAAATATGAAAGAAACATCCATGACAATGAAAATTACAGAAAAGGTTGACATAATGATAAAAAGATTATTGTGGAATATCAAGATAGTGCAATTTATTACTTGCATTTTATAGCCACTTGAAATGAGGTCTGAGGTGAAAGAAACTAGAGATTTTGTTCTAGTGTTATAGATGAGGATGTTTTCTTCGTTTTTCTATTTTGATGATCTCAATTCAGGTATCAAGACATAATTGAATATAAAAGTATCATGAATGCATATACACAGGTGCAAACTGAGAAAGCAGAGTTGGTACTTTCCATGATTTTCAATTGCCACTGGCACTACAGTATAAATGCCATAATAAGGGGAAATTGGGGTTTTTCCTGCTACATGCAAAGCCAGTCATTTCGTATGTTCATTTATTTTAACTGATGTTTATTTGGCAAATACTACTCTCCAGGGTATGTCCAATGCATGACTTACAACATAAAACTTAACTCAGATCATGATCACCTGATTGTTTCTTCCTTCCTTCCGTTCTTCCTTCCTTCTTTCCTTCCTTCCTTCCTTCCCTCCAACTTCCTTCCTAGAAGAATTACAAAAGTTTGGAGATATGCACAACTTCCCTATACATTATCTACCACCCAAACATTAGTTGTTTTTTAAAAATCTTTTCTTTCAAAATGAGGTTTATTATGAACTCCAACTGAGAGATGGAATAACAGTGTGCAAAATATGCACTTTATTTTCAATTGTTACACATCAATTCAATGCAAAAAAATTGAAATACTATTATATGCAAACAATAGTGATTCATAAATAACTAAAAAAGACACAGTCACTAGGATGTTCTTGAAAGGAAGAAAACTATGTAAATAATTTAATAAAGCAGAGTAAAATAAGAGATACCTTATGATATAAAAGAGAGAACTATCAGTGTAGCATGGCATCCTGTTGCCAAATGAGATGAGGATGTCTGTAAACTCTCCATAGAATTCAAATTTAAATTACTATTAAGTATATAGGGCAAAAGCATTTCAGAACATTTAATATAAGTTTTTAATATTTTGGCCTTAAAGTTCCCTTTCCCTCCAACAACTAATTAGAATAAATTTTTATTATAGATGTAATAATCATTACTTGTTAAAATATTGATTATTTCTCATAGAAATAATCATAGAGCCTGGGCTCGGTGGCTCAGCCTGTAATCCCAGAACTGTGAGAGGCCGAGACGAGTGGATTGCCTGAGCCCGTGGGTTCAAGACCTGCCTGGGCAACTTGGCAAGACCACGTCTCTACAATAAATAAAAAAAATAAAAATAAATAAAATAAAAAGAAATAATCATAGATTTACCATTTGACCTAGGAATACTTATACTGGGTATCTACTCAAAAAAACATAAATCATTTTACCAAAAAGGCACTTGCACTTGTATGTTTATCACAGCACTATTCACAATAGCAGAGTCATGGAACCAACATAGGTGCCCATCGACAGAGGATTGAATAAAGAAAATATGGTACATATACATCATGGGATATTACACAGCCACAAAAAGAATGAAGTCATGTCCTTTCCAGCCACATGGATGCAGATGGAGGCCATTGTTCTAAGCAAATTAATGCAGAAACAGAAAACCAAATATTACATGCTCTCACTTGCAAGTGGGAGCTAAAAACTGGGTCCACGTGGAAATGAGGATAAAAGCAACAGATATTGGGGACTCCTAAAAGAAGAAGGGAGAAAAATGAAGAAGAGTTGAAAGACTATTTTGGGTACAATTTTTGTCATTTAGGTGATGGGTTTAATAGAGGACCAAGCCTCACTATTATTCAATATGCCCATGTAACAAACTTTTATGTGTACCCCCTGAATGTAAAGTAAATGAATAAATAAGTAAATAATGAAGTTCCTCTGAAAAAAATTAAAATACTATAGAAATCTGAGATTTTCAATTTATCTTTAATGTGATTCTAAAGGAATAACCAGTGTTAATGGTAAAAAAAATCTTAAAATTTATGTATGCATGTGTTTGTATGTAAAACACCAATGATTTTTAATAAATGGAGGTCACACTAATATACTCTTTTATACCTCATATATAATACACGATTAAATTGAACTTAAATTATAAGGAAGTAGATATCTATATCACTATTTTATCTGCATAGCATCTATCTGATTAATGTATAAGAATTTATAGAGTGATTCTGATGATCATTTTAATGTCAGATAAGAAAATCAATAATAAATCTGTGGTGAAGATTAATGTGTTTCAGTTTATGAGTTAGGAGACATGAAGGAAGTATTTCTCTTCTTTGGGTTTTAGATTTCTGATTTATTTAATAGTTATATATGTTAAAATTGGAAGGCACGATTTAAGGGCCCTCTTTTAGGGACAATCTAGGAAATTCATGGTAACATTATTCTTTTAATAAACATATGCTTCAAATTACTTGCTGTATTCATTTATTTCATTGCAGCCCATTTTTATATAAGTAATTTGAGGATTTATAAGAACCAATACAATCAATATTAAATATATTTAATAAAATAAAAAGTCATGAATAGGGAATATAAAAATTAAAACTGAAGGTAATGTCTCAGGAAAATCATATTTCAAGAATGCATGTCAGAATACACTACACTGACACAAAAATTTTACTTTTAGTTTATTGGAAGCCTAAGCAACAAAAAAAATACAGTCAGCACAAAATACTTCCAGAAAATTATTGTACTTAGAGAAATTTTCAAACAAACAAAGTAAAACCACTAATACATATATATAAGCACACATACACATACACCCTACAAAATTGAAAACTGTCTCTAGTAACTAGAGTTTAGTTTGCTCTCTTTCCTACTTACCAGTTCTAATTCATCTGGTTTATTAATCTAACCATAAACATTTCAGCTGCATTGAGAGTTCAGTCAAGATCATTTTAGAAATTACTCTTTTCCAAAAAAAGTCTTGGACAGGTTAAAGGAAAATGGAAGCGTTTTCTGTAACCCTTGAGCACCTAGCCATGGGTAAGTGATGACACAGAGGTGAGAGTAGGATTTAGAATGAGTTTATTTAAATTTATTTTGGTTACTGTGTACATTTGGGATCCCGGATAATCATAATAAGCTGGAACACTGCACCAGTTACTCTGAGTGGCTAGTGGAAGCATGTCATTCTGAGCAGTAACTGCCTGAAACAATTGAGCCAGGAAATGCTGGGGTTGCTCTGCCACTTAAAACAGGGCTGTTAGTGAAAAGAGATCAGAAAAGTGATTTATCAAAGAGACATGGTTGGCACTGAGGCTGATGTTGGCTGTGGCAGCAGTGGTTGTAGAAAAAACAATTTGGAAATAATATAACTATTTAAAAAATATATAAATTATTAAAACAATGACTACCAGAACAATCTTATCCCAATGCTAGGGAAGATGATTAGGTGCATTGGTTGTAACTGACACCTAACTCAAATAATTCAGCAAAAAAGGGGAAAAATCAGAAACAGCTAAAATAAAAAATATTTTTTGATGAAGCATCAATAAGTGCAGTTTTTCCTAGTTGCAAGCTGTTTATGTCTTTCAGTTCATCCATACACAGACAATATAATAATAACATTATTGATAACAAACAAACAAAAAATAAGTAAAAGCATATAACAAATAAACCATGTTGTATTTTCCAGAGCCATGGCATCTTTCTTCATGCACATTTGCTGAGTTGTTCAACAAGTAAGATTTCCATTCTGAGAATTACGAGTATATTTTCAGCATGTTCCAACAGCACACAAGAGGTGAAGAAATGATTTAAAATGTCAAGTTTATTTATTTCTATAGCGCTTCTAAAGTCATTAAGGAGGAAAGGTTTTTTTTTTTTTTAAAGAAGGGAAAATTAGCATAAAACAATGTAGAACTCAATAAAAATGTAATCATTAAAATATCTGCAAGGATTAGACATACAAATCTGCCACATCTGTTATGTTTTCTCCCTAAACTACAAAGAAAACATGGTTCTGTAGAACTGATAGATAATATACAATAGGATAAAACTTTAAAGATTAAAAAAACCTGGATGAGAGGGAAACAAATAAAAATGCATTGAGGAAGTGATTATTGTATTTACTGTATCTATAAATGTGTGCAGGCAGCACGAATTCTGCAAATAATTTACTTAAGAATATGGAAGTCTGAGGAAGTATCTCAGAGTGAAAATAATAAAGATGAGAATACAAGGAAATTATTAACATCAGTTTATTTAACTTATTCAGGAAAACTGAATAACTGGAAGAGTAGTTAGTGGTCAGTCAATATGTACACAATTATTTTTTTCTGTTACAAAAAAGTTTAAATCTACAGACTGAAAGATTACTTAAGATATTGGCAACACTGCTGAAATAAGACCATGTATCACCTGATGAAAATTTCCAATTCAAGGTAGAATAATCTAACATTAATAATGTGAAAAATATTAGCTATTAAAAAAGAAAAAAAATACTGTTTCAGATTTTTCATCTGCATGATGGATTGCCAGAATATAATGGAGTGACTTTATTGTTCTGGTGCAAAAGCTGTGGGCCCCAAGTTCTCATCACAGTCAAATTTTGATCCCATGCAATAGCAATGCAAAGATATGTCTAAGCAATTCAATCACTTATTAAATATGATAAATTTACAGTTTCTAGAAAAGAAAAAACTAACACAACAACAATAATTGGAAATATTTAGTCTAGCTAATTGATGGATGAATCAAATTCCAGACTGCAAAAACAGGGTAGAGAACCTCCATATGAAAAAATGACCATCTGGAATTAAATTGTTAAGAAGAATAAAGACTATATCATTGCATTACTGAATATTATTATCAAAAAGATAACAATATAATTAAGTTTTAGAATAATACATGTTTTAAGATAACATTAGTCAATAATAAGAATAATAGTTGCCACTCATTTCTTATTTTCTCTTCCAGATAAAAAAATATGTATATGACAAATCAGTGAGAATGGAAGTGGTGTGGGTGGTTTTTGTAGTTTATTTTTTCTGGGGACATTACTTCTTAATTACATCATTGTGAAATAACAGCCTGTAATACCATTCAGGCAATTTAGCATCTTTGAATCAGGATGATAATCTTGAATCAAAAATGTTACAAATTGTTATCTGGATTCTATGTTTGTATTAGAGCATGTTTATAGCTAAAAGCGGAAAAGACATAAAGGATTACTCTAAATCAATGGATGATGTGAACATAAGTCAAATGCTAAAACTTTTAAGGAATTCTGTTTAAAATATAGAGCATATCTCAGTTTTTACAAAAGAAATGTCAACTTTTTTTTTCTATTGTTACCTAGGTATCCATTCTATTCATTAAGTAACGTCTTATGTTAGAAATAAAATGTAAATAACCTACCTTCCACCAATAGAATCATTACTTTTTGGGGGATTCTGTTGCATGCATGTGTCATTACTTATCTCTTCTGGAAATTTCAGTAGAGTCTGAATAATGGATCTTGGGACTCACAATTGTGTGTGTGTGTGGGGGGGGATGGGGTGGGGGCAGGAGGCATGAGGGAGATAAATATTATTAAAAAATTTTAAGAAATTGGGTAAAGTTCTACTGAGATGATTTTTATCCAAAATTTAGATTTGGCAGATAAAAAATAAAAGGAAAGAGGAAAGAGTCAGGCAAATCTGTAGATAATTTTGGATGGAGTTTAAGGATTAGATTTGGAAAAATGAGAAGCCCATTTGGAAACAAATATAGAACGGAATGGAGTTTTATGGGCTTTAGAAATAAGCCACTGAATTCATATTTTTAACAATTTTAAGACAGTGTTTCTTCTTCTTATTTTTTTTTAAAAAAAGGGTTATGTATTTATTTTATTTTTATTTTAAAGATGTAGGGTACAACTCAGCATTAGGCATACAAATAGTCATTGTACAGGTAAAGTCTGGGCCTAATTTTGGTCCCCACTTCACCTGGTTTGAGATCAAGTACCCTTATTGATCAGGTAACCGTTCCCTGGCAGTTTCCTACTACTGCCAATCCCTTTCTTGTAGTATTATGATAATTGTTCAGGGTCCATTTATGAGTGAGAACATGTGGTACTCGGTTCTTGGTTTCTGTGATAGATCACTGAGTATTATAGACTTTAAATCCATCCAAGTTTCTAGGAAGTTATAATTTTGTTTTTCTTTGTGGCTGCATAATATTCAGATGGAAACATAATATTCCATCTGCATGTTTATGTACCATATTTTTTAAAATTCCAGTCTACTTTTGATGGGCAGTATGGTTGGTTCCATGTTTTTGCTATTGTGAATAGTGCTGCAATAAACATGCGTGTGCAGGTATCTTTTTTATAGAATGATTTGAGTTCCACCAGGTATATTCACAGAAGGGGGATTGCTGGGTCATATGGGAGGTCAATTTTTAGATCTTTTAGGAACCGCCACACTGTTTTCCACAGATGTTGTACTAGTTTATACTCCCACCAACAGTGTAGAAGTGTTCCCTTGTACCTGCATCCTCTCCAGCATCAGTTGTTTTTTGAGTTATTGATGATGGCCATCCTGACTGGAGTTAGGTGGTATCTCAGTGTAGTTTTAATTTGCATTTATTTAGTAATTAGTGAGACTGAGCATTTTTTCATGTATCTGTTGGCTGTTTGTATGTCTTCTTTTGAGGAGTGTCTATTCATATCTTTTGCCCACTTTTTAATAGGGCTGTTTGTTTTTTTTCTTTTCAGCATGTTTGAATTCCTTGTAGATCCTAGATATTAGGCCTTTGTCAGATATACAGTTGGCAAATATTTTTTCTCAGTCTGTGTGCTTTCTCCCTGCTCTCTTGATGGTTTCTTTCGCTTTTGCAGAAGTTTTTCAGTTTGATTAGGTCCCACGGGTCTATCTTATCTCATATGTCTTTATTTAAGCCAGTGTTTCTTTTTTTTTTTTTGAGTTGGAGTCTCACTCTGTCACCCAGGCTGGAGTGCAGTGGCATACTCCTGGCCACCACAGCCTTGACCTACTGGGCTCTGGCGATCCTTCCGCCTCAGCCTTCCAAGTAACCAGAACTATAGACACATGCTACCACACCCGGCTAATTTTTTATTTATTTATTGTAGAGGAGAGATCTCACCTAGTTGCCCAGGCAGGTCTCGAACCCACGGGCTCAGGCAATCCATTTGCCTAGGCCTCCCAAAGTGCTGGGATTACAGGCTGAGCTACCAATCCGGCCAAGCAAGTGTTTCTTAACAGCATCTCCCCACTCAAACCCTGGCAACACATATGCTATATAATATACTATGTTTGATTCTTTTCTATGGACTTTAATTATATATTTTGCAAATAGAATTAAATATGATAATAGATATTTTGCATCATTCACAATATATCGTTTACTGTATGTAACTCCCCCTTTTTTCTCTCTAATTGATTTTGACATATTAAGAATAAACAAGTTGAAAGTTGCTACTGTACTCAATGTAAAATCATCGTAAATGGCACTTCTTACAAATCATAATTTTCAGAAAAAACAAAATTCTGGATGTGGCATTTAAAATAGAATGGGTAATGAGTAGACAAAATGGTCTTTTATGGCTTTTCAATTACTTATTTTCTCACATTGCAAAGTAGAAACATTGGAGGAAAAAGGCCAAAAAATGAATTTTTAGGCAAAAGTTAAGGAGCTCATTCTTCTTGATTTGCCTGGGATAGTTCTGGCTTATGTCTATTTTCTTGGTGTAATTAATAATAGTGGCCCCTTTCACTCTCATAATAGCCTATGTTATAAATTATGTTGCTACCCCAGCAAAAGCTATTTTAATAATTGTTTGGAATATTTTGATATTGAAAGGCTAAACTGAGGCAAGTTAGGCCGGTGCTGCAGGAATAATGCAAAGAATTGCAAAGGAGAAGGAAGCAAAGTTTATTATACACTTTCCACAGGCCTAAAAAGACGTGCACTCAGTAGGTGAGTATGGCCTAGAAGGCTGAGAGGCTGGGTACATTTAAGGCTCTTTTGGCTAAGGGAAAGGTCTGGAGGTTGTATTCTTTGATGTCAATAATAAGGAAGTAACAAAAATCTTGTTTCTAGACATCCTCAGGCACCGGTATTTCATGACTCCAGGTGGTGGACTGGAGGTGGGTCAGAGGCTAGTTATGGAAGACTGATAATAATACATCATTACGGAAACATAGATGCCTGAAAGAACAATTAGGGCTAGATATGCTTAAGGGGCTAGAAATATTTACCGAGTGCTAACTCTGGGAGGCTGATTTTACTTCTTGCTAGTGATTAAAAGGTAAAAGAATAGGCTGGTCAGCAGAAAGGCTCAGCAATACATGACAGTGCTAGGGATGAGACAAAATGGCTGCACTACTGCTAGGATTATTTTACCAAATTCTGCTATTCTGAGATTCTTGGGATTCTTACCTTTTAGATATAGACTATAAATTTGATGCAAAAATTCTATGTGTATGATTGTTTAGCTATATTTCAAAGTCCCAAATAAGAATATTAAATATATAAAGACATATATAGAAATCTAATTCTGAAGAAATTTTCAACTTGAAGTTACATTCTTCATTTTACTATTTCTTTGAAACAATCACCTTTAATTATTCAACATGTGATTCAACTTCCACATATTTCTTGTGTTTAGTCTAAAGCATGTTTCCCCACACTTATTCACTGTATCACAATTGACATGGTCTAGTCAGGAGCTAGTGTAGCAAGGAACAGTATGCAGTATCCAGACAACTGGGCTCAGGCCTGTAACTGAATTATGCCTCTGTTTCATGGGGACTTCTATATCTAGACCCAGAGAACAAGTATCCAAGAAAGCTGCATCCTGGAAGAAAGACGGGTAGCTCAGTTCTGTGACTTATTTATTTCTACCAGTGATTGGGTTGTACTCAGCAGGTTCTCATTATGTGAGAGTAGAGAACTGATGCATTTATATTACATGCTCTAGGAGCACTGCCATACTTAAAATGAAGTGGTTGTTTATAAAACCTTTCTAGAAAAAAATTTTCCATATATTGAACATAATTTACAAGTGACAATACTACTATTACTACAAACAACAACAACAGTAACCGTAATAGCCTGTGACTAGTAACTCTATATCCATAATTTCATCTGGAGGAAAGACATAGAGTAGCACAAGTGTTTTCTGCTTAAATATTAATCGCAGTAAATACTTTACAAAAGAAATAAAATGAAAGAAAAAGAAAAAGAACAGAAAAGAAAGGAAAAAGAGAGAGAGAGAAAGAGGGAGAGAGAGATGGGGGAGAGAGAAAGAGAGAGAGATGGGTTGAGATAAAGAGAAAAAACTTCAAGTGCCTCAGAAGAATTGTTGAATAATTTATGTTAAGCTATTATATCTTGGGTTTATGAACAGTGCATTTTATAGAAAGATAGCAATGTATAAATATGTTTACCTATGCAAATTTAATATCATATTTTCTATATATTGACAGTCAGCTACAATTGTAAAATTGTATTATTTATTTTTTCCACATACTTCTAAGAACTTGCAAAATTTCAATAATGAGCATCAGCTTCATAGTCAGAAATTTAAAATATTATTTATAACACAGTCATTTTTTATAATAAAACTCTATAAAGAAGTGACATTTTATTGTCCCAGATATTTATTGCAAACCAACCTGCCATTTGCAACTTAAATGTAGGGAAAATATTCCATCCTGTTGAGTTCAGCGTGATTGAGTTCACCTGTGTGATATAAAATGCATTTGCTATTAGTTTGTGTGGCCATAAAGTCAATAAAAGGAACAGCAGTCTTCCCCATAGAATGCTCACCTACTGTAGTTCTCAGCTTATTATGTAGCAAAAAGGAACAAAATACTCATAGTAACAATGCATTTTTAATAGGTTCTCAAGCTGTCCCTTTCACAAAGAGTTGTGGCTGAATACAGATGTGGCTGCTGTGAAGTTTTATATAGGTGGATGGGCTGAACAAAAACCAGGTAGGGAGACATTTATCTAACACAAATGCATGGGCTCTTCAGGCATAAAGCCTACTGATTTTGCTACTGGGTTACTAGTTCTGTTTTTCCTGAATGTGGCCCAAATGTTATGGGCAAAATGCTTTCTGGAAAACAATGCAAACATTATCAAACACAAGTGATAGAAGTTCCAAAAAGGATATGTAAAGGAATTGATTAACTCACAAAGAATCATTCCATAGACAAATGGTAAAACATCACCATAGACACAGATGAAGTAAGTACTCATCAACTTAAACCTAACATTTAAAATGTAAAGTTAAGTCAGGCTCAGTGGCTCAGCCTGTAATCCCGCGCTTTGGGAGGCTGAGGTGAGTGGATTGCCTGAGCCCTTGGGTTCGAGACCCACCTGGGCAACCTGGCGAGACCTCATCTCTACAATAAATCAAAAATTAGCTGGGCGTGGGAGCGCACACCTGTAGTTCCAGGTACTTGGAAGGCTGAGGTGGAAGGATCTCCGGAGCCCAGCAAGTCGAGGCTGCGGTGGCCGGGAGCAGCCACTGCACTCCAGTCTGGGCGATGTATATATATATATATATAATATAATATATATATATTATATTTATTATATATTGTATATAATATATATAAAGTTAATTTAAAATGAGATACAATAACATACAATTACATTCAGAAAGCGTTTTTCCTCCTCCTAGTGGCTGGATATGAGATTTTAAAAAATCCAGCTCTCAAATCCTACAATTTCAGAGCTCATTCCAATATTCTTTTTTATTTCTTCAACCCAATTAAAGAATGGTGCCAGCCAATGGAAATGCCTACAATTATCAGGCAGATAACAAAATTAAGTTAATCTCAATTTCTAGTTAATATTCCAATGTTCTACTTCAGATAAGTGCAAAAAAAGATTTCTCCACTATAAGAAAACATAGTAGTGTTTAGTTGGGTGTTTAATAGCAACAATATTGTTTAATACATGGAGGTAATAGAGGGTGATGAGGATTATGGCAAGTTAGAGAGGATGTTTATCTAAGGGAATGTAGGGAGAATACTACTCAACTCTAGTGGATTCTTGCTCTGAAAAATTATAAACTCCGTGTTGTCAAAGCTCCAAATGTTTTAGGAAATGCTCATATTGAAGTCAATATTGAGAATAAGAAATTTTTACCTTGCAACATAAAATAAAGTCAACTTTTATGCTATAAAACAAAATATAGCATGATGTGTAGAACATTTGTTTGCATTCTCTGGCATGACACTTGAATATAAAACTTAAATACAAATTGTTCAGAGGCAGTTTATGTCATGGTTAAAAACATGAATTCTGGAGTTCAAGTACCTCTGATGGAATTCAAACCTTGTCAGGTACAAGTGACTTAACCTTGGGGACCATAAAAGCAGTTACTTTATGGGATTACTGTGAGGATTAAATGAACTAACATATGGAAAGCCCTTAAAAGAACACATAAAGTATATTAATTATTTAATTACTAACTGGATAAAAAAACCCTGCTAATATTCTTTGCCTGTAAGAGGAAAAGAAAGGCATTATTCACCTCTTTATTTCTACATGACAATACAGAATAGATGTTAGAAAAGTTTTGTCGATTTTGGAATTGTGGAAAATGCAGCAACTTTGGAGCTGAAAAGATCTGCATTCAAACCATTGCTACAATACATAATTGTGATATCAAACTTTCTGAAAATTATGACTAGTGACACCTAACTTTAGGATAGTAGTGAAGAATAGTGTTGAAATATGTGTGGTAGACAGTGATCTACATAGCCCCTATGGCTTTGCCTTCTAAAACTGCCTCTGTGATTATGTTATCTTACATGGCAAATAATTTTGCATATGTAATTAAGTTGCTTTTAAAATAGGATGGTTATGGGGGTTGGAGTAGTCTAATTTACTTAAATGAGCTGTTTAAAAGCAGAGTTTTTCTCTTGCTGGTTGTAGAAGTCAGAGATTTGAAGTATGAGAAGGACTTTATATCTTGTTACTGGGTCTGAAGATGGAAGAGGTTTTGGGAGAAGGAATTAGGAGTTCTCTAAGAACAGAGAACAGGCTCCAGCTTTAAGCCAGTAAGAAAATGGGGACTTCATTTTATGAATTCTGCCAATAACTCAAGTGAAATTGGAAGCGGATTCTTCCCCAGAGTCTTTGGGTAAGAGCCCAGCCAGGCCAAAACCTTGATTTCAGCCTTGTGAGAAGAACCCAGCTGAGCCTGCCTGGGCTTTTGACCAAAAGAACTGTGAACTGCTGTATGGGTGTTCTTTAAGCCACTAACTTTATGATAATATTTTACACAGCAATAAAAAGCTAATATACCATGTAAATTGTATGACACTTAGTAGCTACATATTAAATGTTAGCTATTATTATAATTAAACATTTGCTCAGTGAATGAAGATAGAACATTTGGTGTTAAAATTTTTCCAACAGACAAAATTACTGTACATATAGTTTCATATTTCCTTTCTCCTCTTAACCTTCTAAACGTTGAGATTAAAAATAAATTACAGTGACAAGAACAAGACACTGGAAAGGATATGGAAACAAGAAAGTAAATAAGTTATTCCTTGGATAAGTGAATCACTCGAGATATACCTTTACTAGAATCTTCAGTGACAGAACTAATCAATACTTCTCTGGGATTATTTTAGGCATATCTGTTCCTCCCTGAATTGATTAGAAAATGTCTAATTTCAGAATTTTATGTTCCGTTGCTCTTTTGGAAATGTCTATACCCTTTTAGAAATGGAAGTGATCTAGAATAGACATAGAAGCAAAGAGTCTAAGACATCATGTGTAGATTTGATACTGCCATCTCATGCTTAAAATGTAGTTGGTGCCCCTTAGTTTAGTGTCTGGCAAAAGAAGTTCCTCAATAATTTTGAACAAACTAATGAATAAATGGATGAAATATTTCAGTAGCCTTCCATAATGTGGTGTTTAACCTTTCTTTAGTTATACTCTACTCTCACTTATCTCATAATTTTCAAAATGATGTCTCTCCCAAAGCAGCCAAAGTATTACTTAGAATTTTTCACTACGGACATACTTTCAAAATCAACCTCTCTTTTCTTCTAAAAATGTATTATGTTTTTCATGATACAGGAAGTCATTTAAACATGCCTGGGTATCTTTAATGTCATCAGAACTTCTAAGAGTGTGGCACTAGGTATAAAATGTGAATTGCTAGTGTAAAACTATCCAAAGTTGTACCATCTTGTTAATTTTAAATAAAGTATTAATAATTTTGATAAAATATGTCACTGCAAGTACTAAGATATATATCAACTGCATATTGTTCCAAATCTTCAGATTCAAAGGAAATAAAGATATAAGAAAAAAACATAAAGATGAGTGCCAACATCGTCTGTGCGTGACCAGTATCAAAGTATATGCTGAACAATTATTTAAAGTCAGACTGTTTTCTCTTAGCAATTTTGTGGTTTGAATTTGTCTCCCAAAGTTTATGTGTTGGAAACTTAGTCCCCAGTGCAACGAAATAGTGTTAAGAAGTGGGACCTTGAAGAGGTGATTAAATCATGAGGCCTCTGCCCTCAGTAGTGGATTAATGACATTATCAAGGCAGTGAGTAAGTTATTGTGGGAGTGAGTTCCTGATAAAAGGATCACTTTGGCCCTCTTTCCTCTTTCTCCTTCAAGTTCACTCTGGCTCTTCTGCCTTTTGCCATGGGATGGCACAGAAAGAAGCCCTTGCCAGATACAGTCTCCTCAACTTTGGACTTTCAAACCTCCAAAACTATAAAAATTCTCTATTGCTCATAACATACCCAGTCTTGGATACTCTGTTGTAGCAGCACAAAATGGACTAAGACAAGCATCTGTTAATATGTTTAAACTAGAAGGAAGTAAGAAATTAGATCTTTGTTTCAGAGAATTTGGAATTAAAACCATGAAACAACAATGTTGCCATTTTAAAAAATATGCAAAGGGCAATGATTTAGACAAAAGTAGTATATGAAGAAATAAATGACAATACTTTATTATTCTATATGTTTATAAATTTTGTGTGTATGTGCATATGCATATGGCAGTGGAGGTGAGTTTGTGACTGCGTGTGTGTGTTTGTGTGTGTGTGTGTGTGTGTGCGCTAAAGAAAGAACAGGGAGAGACAAAGAGAGAGAGAAATAAGAAAGGAGAAGTTGAACTTGACTGCATCTTTAGTCTCTTAAGACAATTTGAAGCAATAATTATAAAATAGTGATGTTTATACATTTGGTTTTACCACTCTGTGTTGTTAGTGCTAATACTTTATATAATTAAATATCGAATGAAATAGTCATGTGTATTAGGATTCGTAGATACCATATAGGTATTTGGGGGAGAGGTGAAC
>CAUYQG010005093.1:0-34038 GCA_963574415.1 Tarsius wallacei
CTTTTGAGAAGTGTCTATTCAATGTCTTTTGCCCACTTTTTAATGGGGCTGTTTGTTTTTTTCCTTTCAGCACTTTTGAGTTCCTCGTAGATCCTGAATCTTAGGCCTTTGTCAAATATACAGTTGGCAAATATTTTTTCCCATTCTGTAAGCTGTCTCAGCACTCTCTTGATGGTTTCTTTTACTTTGCAGAAGCTTTTAAGTTTGATGAGATCCTACTTGTCTAACTTATCTCTTATGGCATGGGCTAGTGGGATTTTGATCAGGAATTGGTTGCCTATTCCGATTTCTGTAAGGGAGTCTCCTGCATTTTCTAAGATTCTTAAAGTTCAGGGTTTCACATTTAGGTCTTTGATCCATTTGGAGTTTATTTTTGTGTATGATGATAGGTAGGGGTCCTGTTTCATCCTCTGCACTTGGTCAGCCAATTTGCCCAGCAAATTTTACTGAATAGGTTCTCCTCTCCCCGGTGGTGGAGTTGTTGATGGAGGCTTTGTTGAAGATGAGTTGGTTGAGAAATTGAGGTTTTGCTTTGGGAATCTCTATCCTGTTCCCTTGGTGTATATGCCTGTACTTGTACCAATATTGTCTGGATTATTGTAACCTCTTAAGAAAGTTTAAAATCTGGAAGTATGATACCTCCCCCTTTGTTTCTTTTGCTAAGGATTGTTCTGGCTATTCATGGTCGTTTATGTTTCCAAATGAATTTCTGTATTGTTGTTTCCAGGTTTGAGAAAAATGATCTTGGTAATTTAATGAGTATTGTGTTGAATCTGTAGATTGCCTTTGATAGGATGGACATCTTAACAATGTTAATTAATCCAATCCATGAGCATGGAATATTTTTCCATTTGTTTGTATTACCTTTGACTTCTTTGAGCAGTGTTTTGTAGTTTGTGCATTGTAAAGATCTTTCATTTTTCTGGTTAGGAAAATGCTGAGATATTTCATTTTTTTGTGGCTGTTGTGAGTGGGATTGTGCTTTTTATTTGGTTTTCTGCCTGCTTGTTGTTTATATATAAGAACGCAACTACCTTTTGCATGCTTATTTTGTAGCCTGAGCCTTTTCCAAAGTCCTTTATCAGTGCAAGGAGGTTTTTGACAGATTCTCTTGGATTTTTGAGGTATGAGATCATATCGTCAGCAAAAAGGGATAACTTGACTTCTTTTCCTATTTGCATACCCCCAATTTCCTTTTCTTGTCAGATTGCTCTAGCTAGGACTTCCAACACTATGTCAAACAGGAAGAATAAGAGTGGGCAGCTTTGTCTTGTTCCGGCTGTCAAAGAAAATGCTTTCAATTTCTGTTCATTTAGCAATATGTTGGCTGTGGGTTTATCATAGATGATTCTTATGATTTTGAGGTATGTTCCCTCTATGCCTAGGTGTTCGAGGGTTTTTATCAAGTAGGAATGTTGGATTTTATCAAAAGCTTTTTCTACATCTAATGATACTATCATGTGCTTTGTGTTTTTATATCTGTTGATGTATTTAATTACATTATGGTCTTGTGGATGTTGAACCAGTCCTGCATCCAAGGAGTGAAGCCTCATGGGTCACAGTGGATGATTTTTGAGATGTGTTGTTGGATCTAATTTGCAAGAATCTTGTTGAGAATTTTTGCATATATGTTCATCAGGGATATTGGCCTGTAGTTCTCTATCTTTGTTGGATCTTTACCCTTTTTGGGCATCTGTGTGATGTTAGCTTCATTAAATGATTTGGGGAGAGTTCTGTCTTTCTCAATTGCCTAGAATAAAAACTTTCAATAGGATTAGTATCAGCTCCTCCTTGTATGTTTTGTAGAATTCCACTGAAAATCCATCCGGTCTGGGGCTTTTTTTTTTTTTTTTTTTTTTTACATACCTTACTTATGACAGAGACAATTCTCTGGGTTGCTTCTGGTCTATTTAGAATCTCAATTTCTCCTTGTTTCAACATTGGGAGGCTGTGTGACATTAGAAAGTCCTCCATTTCATTTAGGTTATCAAGTTTGTTTCCATGCAGGTGTGCATAGTAATCTCTAATAATCTTTTGTGGTTTGGGGGGGTCAGTTGTGACTTGATCTTTTGCATTTCTGATTGTGTTTATTTGGACTTTTTCTCTCCTTTTCTTGGTCATTCTGGCTTGGGAGTCCATCAATCATGTTTATCCTTTCAAAGAACCAGCTTTTTGTTTCACTGATTTTTTTTCTATGGCTTTTTTGTCTTCTATGTCCTGTGTTTGAGCTTTTACTTCGGTGATCTGGAGTCTTCTGCTGAAGTTAGGGTTTTGGTGGTCTTGCCTCTCCAGCTCCCTTAGGTAATTTGTTAGGCTGTCAACTTGTTCTCTTTCTATTTTCTTGATGTGTATTTGTAAAGATATAAATTCCCCTCTTAGTACTGTTTTCATGCATCCCAGAGGTTTTGGTAAGATGTTTCATTTTCCTTTGTTTTCAGGAATCTTTTAATCTCTGTTTTGATTTCTGTGTTGACCCAGGAGTTGTTCAGCATCATGCTGTTTAATACCCATGTCTTTGTGGGTATTGGGGGGATTTTGTTGGTGATGATATTTATTTTTATTCCATTGTGGTCTGAGAAAGTGCATGCCGGTATTTCAGTCTTGTGAAATGTGTTTATGCTTGATTTATGGCCAAGGATGTGGTTGATCTTGGAGTAGCACATTCTATGTGGTGATGAATAGAATGTATATTCTGTGGTTTTGAGTGGAGCATTCTGTAGGTGTCTACTAAGTCCATTTGGTCAAGTGTCAAGTTGTGATTCCAGATCTCTTTGTTTCTTTGTTGATTTTTTTTGCCTCATCTCAATGATCTATCTAGGTTGTTAGTAGGGTATTTAAGTCTCCAGCTGTGATAGTATTAGAGTCAATATCTTTTGTTAGTTTACTTAGTAGCTGCTTTATAAAAGCTGGTGCTCCTGTGTTGGGTGAATATATGTTTAGGATGGATAGTTCTTGTTGATGGATTGAACCTTTTATCATTATGCAGTACATTTTTTTATATTTTCAAATTTTTGATAGCTTAAAGGTTTTGTCTGATATTAAGATCATGACTTCTGCCTTATTTTGTGATCCGTTCACCTGAAAATTTATTTTCCATCCTCTAACTTTGAGTCTGTGGGCATCCTTTGTGGTGAGATGAGTTTCCTGGAGACAAATTACTGGGTCATGTGTTTTTATCCAGTTTGCCATTCTATGTCTTTTCAGTGGTGCATTTAGTCCATTCATGTTCAGGCTGCGACTATTGAAATGTGAGAGTTTGTCCCTGACATAATGCTCTTATAAGGCTGTTTTGTTTTTGTTTAGCTTTTTTGTTCATATATGTGTGTGTTTTCATTTTTGTGAGCATGCTGTGTGTTCTGCTGTTTCTGTGATTGTTTGTGATCTTGTGAATTATATGGTCTTTCTTTTGTTTATTTTTTCTTCTGTGCTTACCACCTTTTTAAGCATCTCCTGTAGAGCTAGTCTCGAAGCAGGATATTCTCTTAGGAATTGGATGTTTGGGAAGGATTTTAATTCTCCATCACTGATGAAGCTTAGCCTGGCTGGGTAGGAAATTCTTCATTGAAATTGTTTATCTTTGAGAACATAAAAGGTTAAAGTCCAATTCCTTCTGGCCTGTAGTGTTTCTGCAGATAAATCTGCAGCAATTCTGATTGGTCTCCTTTGGTAGGTAGCCTAACCTTTTTCCCTTGCTGCGCCTTTAGGATTTTTTTCTTTTATACCTACTTTGTGTAGGTAAATTATTATGTGTCGAGGGGTTTGTCTTCTCATAAGATGTATTGCAGGGGTTCTCTGGATCTCTTGTGTTTACACAATCCTCTCTTTGGCCAGATGAGGAAAGTTTTCGGAATGACCTCATGGAATGTTTGTTCCAAGGTGTTTTCCATTTCTCTTTCTATTTCAGGTATTCCAGGAAGAGGTAGCTTTGGTTTCTTGATAAAACTGCACATCTCTTGGAGAGTTTTCTCTTTCTTCTTTTTTTTTTCTATATTTTTAATAGATTGGATTAATTCCAATGATTCTATGATCTCCATAAGTACCTTCTGGGTGCTGTAGTTCTCTGAGATAGCCTTTGTTTGTGCCCAGTAGCTATTCTTCCTAGCACTGACTCTTTTCTTGGGCTCTGGTGGCTACTGGCAGTTTTTCATTGGTCTTTCTTCATTTGTAGCAGTTCTCTTATCTTTCTCTTTAATTCTGTTGCTCAGTGGAAAATGGAGAAGCAATCACTTCTGATATTTGCTCTACTTTTATTCTTCCTTGAGCTGGGGCTCCAGGTTTGTTCAATTATGAGATAGGACGGGGGTGGGGTGTTGTGCTGTCTCTTTGTAGTTCTGAGTACTTACTAGGGGGTGGGGGAGCTGTAAGGATTCTGAACCTATTGGCAGGTCATAATGTTTGCTATCTGGTGAATGGGCCAGCTGGGACTCGTTCTTCATCTCTGCACAATATGACCTTATAGTGGTTATGCTTGCATAGACCCTGAGTCCAAGAAACAGTATAATTAGGAAAGGAGAGAAGAAAAGAGAAAAGGGGAGAAATAAAGAAAAAGAGGAAAGAAAAATAAAAATGAAAAAAAATTTTTTTTAAACAGAGAAAGAACAAAGAAAGAGAAATCGAAGAAGAGAAAACCAACCAACAAAACAACCAAAAGAGATAATCAACCAAAACCAATACACCCCAAACAACAAAAACAACAAAGCTAAAGAGTTCTCAGCTTTAGTATGTCTCTTTGGGTGGGCGGGGGGCGGCTCCCTCCTGTGATGGATTCTGCGACTGCAAGGCTGTTACTGCAGGTTCCATATTCACTATTGGAACTTAAGTTTTATTAGAATCTTCTCCCTCTGCTGCCTGCAATGGGTAGCTATCACAGGCCCATGTGAGGGATGAGAGCTGAAATAACTTGACAAAGCATCTCTCAGAATCTCACCCTCTTCCTTCCTCTCTCAACTTTGTCATAGCTCTCAGGACATCTAGTTCACAGCAGGGAAATGGGGCCTCCTGTCTTTGCTCTGCCCTCTCAATCTCTTTTACTTGTTGCTAGGGGCAGGGGCAGTTAGGCACTTAACAACCTCCTTCTTGGGCAGTTCTGCTGTCTGCTTCTACTGCCCAGCAACTGGCTAAGGGCAAAGGGTGGATTCTCTGGGGTTCCACATGTGCCATAACCCTCCAATGCTTGTGTACTGGGGCAGTGTTCTCTGAGGTCACAAAGAACAGCCCCAACACAGCACAGAGATAGTGTCTGGCCTCAAGATGAAGTTCTACTATTCCTCAGAGCTGCCCTGGAGCACCTTTCTGCCCAGGCATTAGAGAGTCTGGTCAGTTTCTCTGCTGGCTGCTGTGCCTGTCACCAGTGGGGTCAATGTCTCCTTCTCCAGATCTGGGGACCTGGTGGCAAGGCTCTGGTGCACAGTCCAGGCTTGGGGTGGCTTCTCTCTGCGGTTTCCTTGGGACTCTGCCTCACTGCACTCCCTTCATGGCCTCACTGCCAGCATTCAGCCTGGCGCTGTGGTGTTGGTATTGGCAATCACTCCAGCTGTTTTTCCCAGAAAAAACTTTGCTGATTTTACAAAATGGTGCTCAGCTTCTGCACTCTGGGAAGTGCTAGGATCCAAGCAGAGCAGCTGCAGCACCAGTGACTTCACCAGCAGGGCCCTGGCCATTTGTTCTCAAGTCCCCATTCAGTCAGCCTCTCACACTCCCACTTATACACAGAAACACTTGCAGAATTGTCCATACAATCACTCACACACACAGGCACTTGCACAGTCCAGCTAGATACAGCACCATCTTCTCAGAAAATCTGGGAAATATTTTTAAATATTGTTTGATTTGCAATGTTTTTGTTTCAACAATTGAGTAAGATTAGGAGACCTGTTTAATTTTAACATTGCAAAGATTGCTTTTCACTAAGGCAGAAAAGCAAAACCATTAAATTTATTTTTTATTCATAGTAACCAATTTTTATTCTTTTATTATAACCTCTGTTAAAAATTTGACACAAATAAATGGAAAGACATTCTGCGTTCATGGATTGGAAGACAATATATTTAAGATATCAATACTACCCAAAGCTATCTATAGACAATGCAAAGTCTGTCAAGATTCCAACAATGTTTTTGGCTGAAATAGAAAAGTCTATCCTAAAATTCATATAGAATATCAAGAGATTTCATATAGCCAAAATATCTTGAAGAAGAAAAATATTGAATGTCTTATACTTCCTAATTTCAAAACGTATTACAAAGCTATAGTAATAAAAATAATGTGGTACTATGTAAAGACATATTATATAGACCAATGGAAATAGAATACAGAAATAAACTCTCACATACACAAATGATTTTTGACAAGAATTCCAAGACCATTCAATGGGTAAAGGATAGTCTCGTCAACAAATGGTGCTGGGGAAATAAATATTCACATGCAAAAGAATGAAGCTGAACCCTTACCTTAAACTATACAAAAAATTACTCAAAATTGATTTTTAAAAAAACTAAACATGAAACTATAAAATTATTAGAAAAAACCAAATAGGTAAAATTTCACAGGATTGGATTTGACAGATTTTTCTTGGATACAACAATGAAAATACAAGCAGTGAAAGTAGAAAAAGATAAATTGAACTTTATCAAAATTTTAAACTTCTGTGCATCAAAGGATAGACAAAACAGAGTGATAAGGCAGCCTACATATTGACACAAAATATTTTTAAATTACATACCTGACAAGGGGTTCATATCCAGAATATATAAAGAACTCCTACAACTCAACAACAAAACTGCAAACAACCCAGTTTAAAAATGAGCAAAGGATTTAAATAGACATTTCTCCAAAGGAGATATGTAAATGGCCAGTAAGCACTTGAAAAAATACTCAGTATCACCAATTTTTAGGGAAATGCAGATTAAAAATCAAAATGAAATACCATCTCATACCCATCATAGTGACTACTTTTTTTTTTAAGAAAATAAGAAATTTTGGCAAGAATGTGAAAAATTAGAATATAAATGTAAACTGGTACAACTGCTATGGAAAATGGTATAGCACTTATTCAAAAAAATTAAAAATAGAATTCTTATATGATCCAACAATTCTACTTCTAGGTATATATCCAAAAGAATTGAAAGCAGGGTCTCAAAGAGACATTTGTACATCCGTTATTCACACCAGCCAACAGATGAAAGAAACACAAGCATCCACAGACAAAGGAAAGGATAAACATTGAAATATTATTCAGTCTTAAAAAGGAAGAAAATTATTATATGTTACATCATGAAGGATCCTTGAGGATATTATGCTAAGTAAAATAAGCCAGTCACAAAAAGATACATACTATATGACATCAGTTACTTGAGGTACCTAAAGTATCCAAATTCTTAGAAATAAAAAGCTGAATGATGGTTGCCAGGAGCTGAGAGTTGGGGAGCAGATAATAGGAGGATGAGAAGTCATTAGGTAATGGGTACAGAGTTTCAGTTTAGTAATATGAAAAGAGTTGCAGAGACTGCTTGCACAGCAATGTAAATGTACTACTTAGCACTACTGAACTGTACACTTAAAAACAGTTAAGACAGTAAATTATATGTTATGCATATTTTACCACAACTTTTTAAAAAAAGAATTTGAGACCTTCCTTTATAAATAATAATTTGGTCTTGGGGTTTATAATTTTATATCAAAGATCCTTTTCCTACCTCTTAATATATACTCCATGTGAGATATAGTTCCTAAGGCAATCTTCATATGTAGGGTATTCGTCCTAAGTTCCAGTCTCTGTCATAGTCAAGAATATACCCCATTAACTAAGGAAAAGTTGATTCTTCTATTAATGGAGAGCAAATAGAAATGAACAGCTTTGATGAAAGACTAACAGAACACAAATATTGGGGTGAGAATTTGTAAAGGAATACTGAACTAGCAATCAGAAGCCCTGAGATCAAGCCCCACATAATTTCTTGCATTTGTTCAACAATTTTTTTTAGTTTTCTCACCTAATTCCATCATCTGTAAAATTAGGAATTGAGACTAAATGATCTATAGTATCCTTTCAAAATATGATTTAAGCCTAGAGGAAGAAAAATCCTGGTGTACTCATCTAATCTGACTCTCTTCCTGCCCATAATCATGTTACTGAATTTGGGGGGAAATATGGTATATGTTTTTGTTTTAGTAGATGATGTGGCAGATTAAAAAGAGCAGTAAACTCTTTCACATTTCTCCCTTGGAAAGATGGGGTCTATTTCCCCTCTGTTTCAGTTGAATCAGGGATGATCTGTAATAGCTTTGACCAATGGAGTACAACAGAAATGATGCCATGCCAGATTCTAAACTAACCTTTAAGATAACCGGTAGTTTCTGCCTTGGTCTCTTGGAACCCTGAGCTGCCATATAAAAAGTCCAACTACCTACTGAAAAGACTACATGCAGAGACCCTGAGGAGGACAGGGGCCTAGCTGAGCCATCCCACCAAGGTGTCAGGAATATGAATGAAGTCATCTTGGACACTCTACATCAAACTAGTTGCTCCAGTCAACACCACATAGAGCAGAGAAGATTTATCCAGCTGAGCCCTGCCAAAATTACTAACTTAGAAAATTGTGAGTTATAATAACTATCAAAGGTATAGTTTGTTATGTAGTAATAGATAACCAGAACAAATGATTTAGGAATTTAGGTTGGGAACCTTCCTCCTCCCCTCCAGTAGAAGTGACTGGAATGAGATGATGAAGGAGCAAAAACAAATATAATTATATATCAATTTCAAAATGAAAAAGAACTTAGAAAAAAATTAAGCACTTCTCATTAGATACTTAAATTCTAGAAAGTGATGATCACATGGAAAGGACACTTAAATTCTAGCATAAAGTTAGACACTTAAATTCTAGAAAGTGATGATCACATGGGAAAGAACCAGCTAAGTAATGGTTGTATACAATAATTCATTTCATATGAGGGAAAACAAAATATTAGCAAGAACATGGGAACATTTTGCAATTGCTAGCTTTTTCTTATAATTGCATACTCTGTGCTGATATTCTGCCTATGATACCTAACACTATCTTATATATTTTAGTCACCTGCCTATCACACTGAGTCATTTCTTGAAGTTGAACTAAGAAATGGGAGGTGAGGGCCAGGCATGGTGACTCAGTTTGTAATCCCAGCACTTTGGGAGGCTGAGGCAAGAGGATTGCCTGAGCCCATGGATTTGAGATCAGCCTGGGCAACTTGGTGAAATAAAAAATCAAAAAATAAGTCGGGCATGGTAGTGTGCACCTGTAGTCCCAGCTATTTGGAAAGCTGAGGTGGAAGGATTGCCTAAGCCCTGCAGGTCGAGATGCTGTGGCCATGAGTGTGCCACCGCACTCCAGCCTGGATGACAGAGTAAGACTCCAACTCAAAAAAAAGAAAAATACAAGAAATGGGAGATGGATGCTGGAATGGGGCAGAGAGGAAGGGGGTGTGGTACATCAGAGCTACTGACACAAAACTGAGAAGGTACTGCTGTGCTTAAACAGTCAATAAAATCTCACAGACTTAGGGCATTTGCAGTAAGCTAGGTGTCATTCTGCTACCAAATGAGTCACTGTTTGTGGAACTCTTGAATATAATGGACAAGTAGCCAATTTCTTTTCATTTTATTTCATTTCATTTAGTCGTGGGGTACAAGTGAGGATTTACTACATAAGTAGGTCACATGCAGGTGAAACTTGAATTCCAGTTCGTCCTTTCTCCCCGATAGTGGACTGGGTAGCCAGTGTGATGCCACGTGTCCCCCTCCCTCCTCCCTCCTTCCCTTCCCTAGCAATGACAAATGTGTGCCAGCCCACTCTTGTGCTTGTGTGACCAATGATCAGGGCCCGCTTGTGAGTGAAAACATACAGTTTATTCAGCTCTGTGATAGTTCACTTAGTATTATGGTCTCCAGCTGCATCCATGTTGCTGCAAAAGCCATGATTTTGCCCTTCTTTATCACTCCATAATATTTCATCATGTATATGTATCACATTTTCTTTATCCAGTTCACTTTCAATGGGCATCTGGGTTGTTTCCATGTTTTTTCTTTTGTGAAAAGTGCTGCAATAAATATGCGTGTGCAGGTGTCTTCCTTGTAGTGAGTTTTGCTCCTCTGAGTATATTTCCAAAAGAGGGATTGCTGAATTGTATGGAAGTTCAATTTTTAGTTCTTTGAGAAATTGCCACACTGCTTTTCACAAAAGTTGAACTAGCTTACATTCCCACCAACAGTGTAGAAGCATTCCCTTTTACTCAGCAGCCACACCAGCACCTTTTGTTTTTTTCATTTTTTAAAGATAGCCATCATTAGTTAGGTGTTAGGTGGTATCTCACTGCAGTTTTTAATTTGTATTTATCTGGTGAGGCTGATCACTTTTTTATGTATTTGTTGGCTGCTTGTATATCTTTCTTTGAGAAGTGTCTGTTCATGTCCTTTGCCCATTTTTCAAAGGGGTTGTTTGTTTCTTTTCATTCAATTCATTTTAGATCCTGGATGTTAGAGGCCTTTTTCAGATGCATAACTTGCAAATATTTTTTCCCATCCCATTACTCTCTTGGTTTCTTTTGCTGTACAAAAATGTTTTAGTTTGATAAGGTCTCACATGCCAATTTTAGATCTTGCTGCTTTTGCTTTTGAGGACTTGGCCATGAATTCCTTGCCTACTCTGATGTCCAAAAGGGTGATCCCTAAGTTTTCCTCTTAGACTCCTATAGTTTGAGGTGTCACATTTAAGTCCTTGATCCATTGAGTTAATGTTTGCATATGGTGAGAGGTAAGGGTCTAGTTTCATTCTTCTGTATATGGCTAGCCAGTTTTCCCAGCACCATTTGCTAACTGTGGTTTCCTTTCCCCAATGTTTATTATTGATGGCTTTGTTGAAGATGAGTTGATTGAGAGACAATGATTTTATTTCCAGATTCTCTGTCCTGTTTCATTGGTTTATGTGTTTATTCCTGTACCAATACCATGCTGTCTTTGTTACTGTAGTCCTGTAATAAAGTTTAAAATCTGGAAGTGTAATGCCTCCAGCTTTGTTCCTTTTGCTGAGAATAGCTTTCATGCTCCTTTTTGCTTCTATATGAGTTTCTATATTGTCTTTAGGTCTGTAGAAAATGATGTTGGCAATTGATAGGGATTGCATTGAATCTGTAGATTTCCTTGGGTAGGATGGACATCTCGACGATAGCCAATCTCTAATGCCACGCTGAGAAAAAGAAAAGAAAGTCAAAAAAGAAAATGTACTTCCAATCCCGATCCTTTCTCAGAGCTTGACAAATTGCAGAAGAAATTTGTCTATCAAAGACCATCTCTCATTTCATATGCTAACTCAGGGGTCTGCATATATTTTACCTCTCACCATAACTTACTACTATTTGTTTTTGACATTTTTCAGAGGCCAGCCCCCAACTGACCTATTACACAACAGCAATTTCATTCAGCTTGAAAATTGTACTTTATAATTACACTATCCTTCAATAGTCACCATGACTAGAATGTAAATAATCCAGGGAATTATGTGGCTTAGCACACTTATACATTTAAAATAAAGCTGGGTGTAAAATTTAAAGTAGGGGATATGAGGTGATATCCATGCTCGTTTTCTCCATAATCCCCAAGCCCATATCTAGGCATTTTAATTACTTTGTACATATAATCTTTTAAACTCATGGTGTTCACTAGCTTTTCAAAATAGCATTTGTTTAGGAAGAATTCTATATGGGTGCTGCTCTTCAAGCCTTCACAAGAGATAAGAGAAAATATTATTTTATGCACATTGAATAAATATTATTTTGGTTTGATTTTAGGTTGCTTTCCCGTATTCAATATTGTTTACTTAACTATTTACAATCTTAGTTTCTTCATTTGTAAAATAAGGGTCTATATTTAATACTTATCTTGTGGGTTGTTGTAAAGGTTAAAAATAATGTATATAAAAATACAGGGCCAGAACTCTACACTTATTTTTTGTATAAACTTGGATGAGTAGCCTAGACCTTTCCATGCCTCGGTTTTATCATCTGTAAAAAAGAAAGACTATATGCTTATAAGCATAGTGTTTTGTGAGAACTAAATGTACACATCTTAGCAAGTGTTTAGCAAATATTGGCATTAATGGTGATGCTGGTGGTGGTGGTGGTGGCGGTAGTGGTGGTGGTGGTGGTGGTGGTGATACATACACATAGTAGTTTCTCAATAACTTATGGCTATCATTTTCAATATTATTGAATTTAAAGAAGATTGGGGAAGTCTTATGCCTTGTGAATTCCAAACAGGGAAACTGTCAATTCTGATTTAGAACCTACCTATTAGAAAATAATGCAGGTTTATAATTTGTTGAGGAACCTGCCTGAATACATTGCAAAGAGAACTAGAATAAAATGACCAGTTTTCAATGACTTTGTTCAGTAATTCTCAGTTCTGACTTTGCATTCGAACAACCTGGTTCCTTCTAAAATAATAGCTGTGAAGACCATATCTCTTTCTCCTCAATAAGTCTGGGCTGTAGTAGCTTTGCAGGTAACTGGGACTGCAGACAATCTTGAGAGTCACATATTTAGTGATTTGAAATATGTCTCCTAGATTGTGTATGTCACAGCTAGAGACCCAGTACTGAATAAAGGCCTCATCAAGAAGAACAAGCAAATTCAAAATGTATGTATCTTCTGTCCTTCCCTTCTAAAGTTTCTGTTAACTGAAGAGCCTATAACTTGATCTTAGGAAGTAGAATTGGCTTCATATTAGTTCCTGAATACAATAGTAGCTAAGGAATTTCAAATAGTCACAAAAGTACAAACACTCAGTAGTTATTTATAAGTGCTAATTATTTTTCAAAAGTTAGAGTAAAGCATGGTGGCTTACGCCTGTAGTCCCAGCACTTTGGGAGGCTGAGGCAGGAGAATCACTAGGGTCCAGGAGTTTGAGACCAGCTTGGGCAACAAAATAAGACACCCCCCCGCATCTCTACAAAGCATAGAAAAATTAGCCGGGTGTGTAGGCACACACCCATAGGGTCAACTACTCAGGAAGCTGAGGCAGGAGGATCACCTGAGCCCAGGAGTTCAAGGCTGAGGAGAGCTGTGACTGTGCCAATGCACTTCAGCCTGGGCAACAGAGTGAAGCCCTGTCTGAAAAAAAAAATTCAGATATTATAATTAAAATAAATAATTATTCTTGAGATTAAAATGTATTTTAAGTCAGTAGCCATCATCAGAGTTGCAAGACTTGTTTAGGGACCTCAGGAGAATATGCCCATAGTATTAAGGATGAGAAGATGGGGCTCCAAACTTTCCACCTCTTATTCAACCAAAGAAGCCCTAATCATATTGATTTTACATTTTGGTTTGCCCTTAAGGAAAAGTTGAACAGTAAAAAAGATTTGAAAGTCTTACATAACTAATTTGTTTACGCTTCTCTTTAGTATAGGCCACCATTTTTTACAAGTTTGTATCACAAGGTAAAAGCAATTATTCCATTATACTAAATCATGCTACCAACATCTGGGTAAAGAGGGGCAAACAAATGTAATAATTTTAAGTGCTAAATCAGGCTGGTATTACTTGCATAGATTAAGTGAACTAGGTAATTGCCAAAACCCCACTTAGTTTTAAAGTGTGCAAACAGTCAGAGCATGAGATTCGCTATATTTAATTTCACCTTTACTACAGAAAACCAAATTCAACGCTAAGACTTCCAATAGCACAATAATGACAATGGGGAATTGAAGGTCCCAACCTCTCCTTTTGGGAAGAGGGAAAGGGCCCAGGTAGGAGTGAATATCAAACATTTACAATCTGAAAAAAGGGCTGATTGGAAATTGCTCCTGAGAGAAGATCAAAGGTTGGGGCTTTGTGAAGAGAGGAACAAGGATGATTTTTAAATCAGTTTTTTAATCATAAGGCTTTGTCAGTCAGCTCAGCACAAAGCATCAAGGCCTTTGCATGGTAGAGACCAATTTTGACATACAGAACAAAATGGGAAAACAGTATATAAAAGGGAAATTTAATGAACAGTTTTGTGTAGATTTTTAAATTGGATTTGGTTTTTTTTTTTAGAAAAACTTTAAGAAGAAAGAATAATAGCCAGTGATGTCAAAAGAAAAAACCATCCAATGTGACAAGGTATATAGGAAATAAACGTGGGCTATCAAGTCAGACAGACTAAGGTTCAAACTTTGAGTCTACCACTTACTAGCCATGACAAGATACTTTTTCTGAGACTGCTCTCTCAACTGTAAAATGGGGTTTTTTTGTATGTTTCATATAGAATTGTTCTAGGAATGAAATGAAACATTTTGTATCAAGTTCGAGAAATAGTACCTCCAATGAACAATAGATATTAATTTGTTTCCCATTTCCTCAACTCCAGACATCTAGATGGAATGATCTCTGGTTAACTTAAAAGCCATCTCTAACTATTGGCTTCCAAGGTACAATAGCACAATGGCTATAAATGACAAACGACAATAAATTACAAAGTACTCTGATTATTGGGTGGTGTTTGCCTTCTCAACTACAATATCTACCGAAATTGGTAGTCAGCCCTTTCTTCTAAAAGCGTGGTCTGTGGACAGCAGTATCAGTACTACCTGGGAGCTTGTTAGAAATACAAACTCTCAGGTCTCACCCCAAACCTACTGAATCAGGATCGCATTTTGAAAATGATTTGATAAACATTAAAATTTGAGATACACAGGTCTGACTCTACACTAGCCCAAGAATTATTTTGTTCCCCATTTCAACTGACTGTAAACCTAACTTCTAGAAGAAAATGTTAAAGATTCAAATTACTTTAGGAAAATGGGCTTAATTCCTATTTTGAATGTTGTTCAGATACATTTAGCCCTTAGATGTTCTTGTTCACAAATGAAGCATTTATATACAACTTTTAATCTTTGTTTTTCTATAATAGATAGACAGCCTATCAAACATTCAAAACTTTTTAAAGTAACATTCAAAAATTAAAAAATTATTTTCTAAATATAGAATAATTTCCATGGCACTCCAAATTGATTCAAGTGGTTTAAAATAGTTTAATTATTTTATATGATGGGATTTTTTAAAATCTTGAGCTGTTCTAATTATTGAAAGAAGATTTTTTAAATTCTATTTTTTTCTTTGATACACTCATGACTATACCCCCCAAAACAGCAAGAAATTTTCATCATCAATTATTTTTTACAAAAGAAGCAGAGGCAGAGCTCCCTCTAAAAAGCCTAAAGTCTATTAAAGAACAAAGATCTTCCTCTCAGGAGGGTAGCATCCCAAATCTGACGTTTAGGGGAGACCACAGGAGTCTCATTTTCCAGACCAGTGAAGCCGAGGCAACATTCAAGGCACTGAAGCAGGGAAAGGAGCCAGGGCTAGAGAGTCCCCTTCATCCGGACTAATGTGGAGAGAGTTTAGAGGAGCAGTTAAGAGACAAGGATTTAAATATTTTTTTAAAATCTGAATTCTTATGCAAGACCTGCAATAGGCTAGTTATGTCATTCTTGGCATAATACACATTTTTCTAAATCTCTGTGTCTTCTTCTATAAAATGAGACATCACAAACTTCACTGGATTATTGTGTGAATCAAATTATAATGAGTGAATATCTGTAGAACATTCAACATAATGTCTGGCAGACAATGAGAGCTCAATAAATTACAGCTATTAGTATCACTGTGTGTGTGTACAAACTGAAAGTCTTCGATTAGGGATGCAGATCACACCTTTCTCCATTGCATTCAGGTATTTTGTCTTCACTTAGCCTATGCCGTGGGAGGCACATGAGTTGTGACAAATAATTCATTACAGTATTTAGATAAGAAATTATAACACCTAACTTTATGGAGCACTTGCCTTGTTCCAGCACTTTTCAATGGCTTTACATATTTTTTTAAAACTTTAATCTTCACAACTATATGTGCAGTTACTGTTATTATCCCCATTTTACAGAATTAAAATCTGAAGCACAGAGAGAAGTTCCTTGTCCAAGATTATATGATAAAGTAACTGTAGTGGGCAGGTATAATTTTTTTTTTTTAATTTTCCTACCCAGTATCTTAAACTTGGAAATTTTTAAACAGGGGTCTCATTATGGACACTGAATTGGGTAATAACTAAGTTTATATTAGCAGGCTCTGGTACCCAGTTGTTCAGTCAAAAACTAGTCTAGATATCACTGTGGAGGTATTTTTAAGATGTCATTAAGGGTTTAATCAGTAGACTTTGAGTAAAGCAGATTACTCTCTACATTGTAAGTGAGTCTTATCCAATCAAAAGTCTTAAGCGCAAAGAGTGAGATTCCCCAAAAAAAGAAGTTTGACCTTAGGACTGCAACATAGAAACTGCCTGAGTCTCCAGCCTGCCGACCTACCTTGTGAAATTGAGGCACAAAACTGAAACATCAACTCTAACCTGTATTACCAACCTGCTGGTCTGCTCTACAGATGTCACACTTGCCAACCCCTACAATCACAAGGGGTTCCTTATTTAAAAAAAAAAAAAAGGACATAAAAAAGTTAAAAAAAACCTATTTGTTCTGTCGCTCTGGAAAATCCTAGCTAAACAAATGGAGATATAAACGTCCCCAACCCATCCCTTGACACTTAAGAGCACGAATACAACCAATCACAAAGTGAAGGGAGAGTTGAGAAATTACTCACACTGTAGGTGACAGTGGCAGTGGCAGCACTTGCCTTGTTCCAGCGCCAAGCAAGTTTGTGCTGGTGGCAAATGTCCAGTAGCAACAGCTCTAGTATCAACTTCCTAATCAGGTAATTCCGGGTTATGACCTTGGCTATGTTTCCCAGTGTCCAGCCTTCCTTGGTTTTCTGCCCATTTCCCAAAACTAGTTTCCCAGCTTTAACATCAATTCTGTTATTCATTATTCTTTCTACAGTTTACTTCACTGCTTAAGGAAGCCCAGTTAGTCTCTGTTGCTTGCAACAAGAGAACCCTGACTAAACAATGGTGAAGCAGTGATAGACTCGTGGGAGACTAACTCCAGTGACCTTTAGCCCACTTTCTGACATTTCTCACAGAATTCATTTTGAAAAGGATTTTAGCAAACAAGACCAATTTTATAGAATAAAAACTGAGACCACAAACTATTGATTAAAAACAAACACTAAAATTGGGTGAAAACAATAAATCGGATAAAAATGATTCCAGGTTACAAAGGATTACATAAAGGGGTGTGTGTATGTATCACCAGGATGGTTGTGCCAGTTGACAGACTTTAGAGAGGCAATTTTTGTGAAGATGGTTTTATTTATTTGATGACATTTAACCTAAAAATGATCATTTAGTAACATAACCTGAGTGAATTACTGCCCTGTTTCCTTTGAAAAGGCAAAGAATAGCAACTTTGAAAAATTGAATGTTTGTCCAGAGATTGACATTCAAATGAACAGACTTTGGGATTGGAATTTATTTCTGGGATCCAACAGTCCAGTCCAAAAATTGAAATGGAATTCCACTCAAAAATACCTGGAAACAGACCCTTGAAGAAAACACTGAGAACATAGTAACACATCCAGATTACTATGCCAAAAGTGGACTGTGTTGATTCTGAAAGCTTGGCCTTTATCAAAATTTGGAAAATGAATTCTCTAAATTGATTTTTTTTAAACTTGCTGAGAAAGCACTTTCATGGTAGACACATCTGTCCAGACAGTCTAGGGTGGGGAAATTGTTTCTGATTTGGAATGGGGGAAAAAATGAACAAACATCTGTTAAATCCTTTCCATGGGGCTTGGCCTATTGATACAATTTTAACACAGAATGATCTTAGACAATAGGTTATGAAATGCACTGTAATAACCTCTGTAGTGAAATATTTTAATAATTCCCTTTTCACTCAACCCTGTGCTAACTAGTAAGATAAACTAAAATTGTCTCTCTTGCCTTCCTTTTTTTAGTTTTTTTCTTCAATTTTATCACTGTCAGGGAGGCAGATATTTCTAATGAAGGGCTAAAATAGCTCCAAAAAGCAAATCTATCATATCAGCAAAGTAAAAGTAAATTTAATATAATTTGTCCCTAGTAATTACTTTTCAATTTTAAGGGCAGCAAATATATATCAGTAATTAATGCATGTAGTAATCATTGATTTAGATTAGAAAATAATCTCATCTTACCATTCAACCCTGGTCAATAGCCTTAACCTTTACCAAGAACCCAACATACTGCAAAAAGTGTGTTACTATGGACATGAAAAGATGGAGAAGATGGCTATTTAAATCCCCTCAAAGATGTGAAAATGAGAGGATCCAAAGTTCTTTTAAGAAATAGATTTCCCGTTGCTATTGGATAATTCATCTTGACTTGAAATTTGGCAAACTAAAACAAAGTATAATGAAGTTTTTATCTTTGGATTTATGACTACTCCCACTTTCTAAATTTGCAGACATTAAATTAAAGGCTAATTTCTTCTGTAGCTCATCAGATTGAGTTGAGGTGAAATTTCCCAGGAGGAGCAGTCAGGAACAGAAGTTGAGGAGACCTACTGAATGACTCTATTTAAAAGAGGGAAAAGAACCCAGTTACTGGGGTAATCTAAGAATGGGAACTCCTAGGGCTGAGGTCAGATGAGAAGAATGTGGACAGACAGGCCTCAATTAAGTGGAGTGAGGATTTAGGAGAAATGTAATTGTTGCAGGTGGGCAAAAGTATTTTGAAACCTGAATGCCCAAAATTTATGTGGAAGTTACTAAGTTCTGCCTCATAAACACCATCTTCATAAGCACCATCATGCTTTTGCTTAAGTATGCTGCATCCATGAATAAGGTGTGTGTGCATGTGTGTATGTGTGTGTGTGTGAAGACGAAGAAGACACTAAGTTTCACATCTGGAAATATACAAGGCAGATGGGAAAGACAATGAGAAAAATCCCTGAGGCAGAGATCACAGGAATATAAGCAGCTAGGAGAGTATCTGGGAGAGTATGTTTTTAACTTTGAATCAATAATCAGAGAGATTCTTGGAAAACTCTTTAAAATTTTTGTCTTTAATGAAACAGATTAAATGCAATTTCTGGTTTAACATATTAGCATTTATCATCTTTGGCTTTAGAAGAAATTGAATGAAACAGGGAATGACTGTAGAACTTTGTGTATTTTATTCTCCTTATGACCCACATGAAACACAATTTCTTCTTTTTTTAAAAAATTTGGCATTTAAGAAACTTATGTTGCATTGGATACTTTGAAGGAGGCATTTCATACAACTTAAGAAAATTTCTGTTAAATCTGTCTTATACCTTCTTTGGTTTGCATCATTGTTCATACCCCTCTATATCTGAAAAAAATAAATAAAAAGTACAAAGATGTATTCCTGTATTTTTATGTCCTTGCAGGTAACTCTTTCCCCCTTGGAAACGCTTGACTTGTTTCCTCTGTCTCAGTGGAATTGAAGTTCCATCTTCCTTCCCTTATGACTTTTGAAAGTTTGTCTTTAAAAAATAGATTACTATTTTCATTGAACTAAAGAAAAAATAGTTATTTTCATTAGATTGTTATTCATCCTTTATGTTCGCCTTTTCTACTCTCTTGTCGTGCATTCCATTAAAAAAAATCCTGTTCAATAACTAGCTGGCAGAGTTCATTTGCACATAAATTTATTCATCTCACAGCAGCTACTTGGCAAAGAATTCTACAAAATTCACTAACCTTGAATGCCAGATAGGTATGGGGAGATACGTATGGGGAGATAGGTATCTAACTCTTCACACCAAATGGAGGAATATTTACATGATGGGCTTTAGATATTGGAGGTTTCAGCGTATAAAACAATATCATGACTGCTTAAGAGCACCGACTTTATTCCCTTTGGACTATGGGCTTATTATTTTGATGACAGCATGCCCGTATTCATTTGCCACAAGACTGATGTGTGTTGCCCAGTAACATGGGCAGAGGTTCCTAAACAGACTGACTCAGTTATTATGATCCATATGGTCAAGTGGGAATGAATGGACTGGGAAGGGAGGGTTCTTGCTCCGTGTCACAGTTACTGAGCTTGTCCAAATGACAGAAACAAGAAAGAGTCTAGCCATGTGATTTTTTAAGAGCACTTCCATTTTCTTCATTTGCTGGTTCATTTAATATCACCTCTTCAATCTCTTCTAAGCACTTATTCTGTGCATCCCATTTCTGATCTCCAGAAATGCTCTTGATTAAAAAGAAACACCACATTTTATAGGAAGAACATGGAAGAGATTCCAAAACCTTGCGGTCCATCCAATTTAAGAATCCAATAAAAAAAGCAATACCATCTTTATAATTTATGAGTTCTTTATGGGAGCCATCGACACCATTATGATAAAAAATAATAATATCCCCAGAAATGTGGAAGGAAGAAATTCACCTGAAATCCTATGTCTCTTCAATAATCACCATTTGCATTTTAGTGACTGTCCTTTCATATACCTCGATGAGTATACACTCATAATTTTAAATAAATAGGCTGAAATCCCAAGAAAGGGTCTTTTATTGAGACCTATGAGTAACTTGTTCTTATTATCTTTCTCTCTCATAAACATCTCTCGTCTAACAACTTGGTGTCTATTTTTCTGTGTCCTTTTCCACATATACATGTTCATGTATAATATATACATGCATGACCCAGTTACAGGTTCAGCCAACAGGATATGGAGAAATGAGGAGTTTAATATTAGCCAGTTCTCATATTTGTCCTTGTTCTGCACTCCTCCCTACTAATTTATGTTCAGTTACTATTGGGAACAACAATAGTACCCCCCTCATAGAGTGCATTAGTTTCCTGGGGTTACTGTAACAAAATACTAAAAACTGGATGGCTTAAACAACAGAAACTTACTGTCTCATTATTCTGGAGGCTAGAAGTCCAGAATCAAGATTTTAGCAGCATTGGTTCCTTCTGAGCGCTCGGAAGAAAAATCTGTTCCATGTCTCTCTTCAAGTTTCTGATGGTTTGGTGGCAGTCTCTGACTTGTAGATGTATCGCTGCAATCTCTGCCTTCATCTTCACATGACATTCTTCCTGTGCTTCTGTCTCTTCATGTTATCTTCTCTGTATGCATATCTGCCCCTTTGTTCAAATGTCCCTATTCTATGAGAATACCAGTCATATTAGGATTCGTCCTTAATAACCTCATTTTAACTTGATTACCTCTATAAACATCCTCTTTCCAAATAAGATCACATTATGAGGTAGTGAGGATTGAGACTTCACCATATCTTTTTGGGGAGACACTATTCAGCCCATAACCTAGAGTTTTTGTGAGAAGTAAATTAACTGATGCTTAACACACTACTTGGAATATAGTAAGCACTGCATAACCATTATCTAGCATTAACAAGAGTGGTACGTTTTGAATAAATTAAGAGTGAAACAATGTGCAAACATATCTCATTTTATTTAACTTAACTTTATTGTACTTCACAGATTTTGTTTTTTACTTTAAGGCTTGTGGCATCCAGCAAGTCTATCTGCTCCATGTTTCTTTCCAACATCATGTGCTCACTTTATGTCACATTCTGTTAATTCTCACAATATTTCAAATTTTTTCCTTATTATGGAGACCTTTGGTCAGTGATCTTTGATTTTACTTTTGTAATTGTTTGGGGGGAACCACAAACTTCACCCATATAAGACAGTGAAATTAACTGACAAATGTTGTCAATTGGTGTCTGTTCCACCAACCAGCTACTTCCCCATCTTTCTCCCTCTGCTAGGAGTGCCCTATTCCCTGAGACATAGCAATATTGAGATTGGGTCAACTAATTATCCTACAATGGCCTCTAAGTGTTCAAGTGAAAGAAAAGCCACATGCCCCTCACTTTTAATCAAAAGATAGAAATGATTAAGCTTAGTAGGCAAAGAAAATTGAAAGCTGAGATAGGACAAAAGCTAGGCCTCCTATGCCAAACAGATAGCCAACTTGTAAATGCAAAGGAAAGGTTTTTGAAGGAAATTAGAAGTGCTATTTCAATGAACACAAGAATGATAAGAAAGTGATACAGCCTTACTGTGCTGATTTGGAGAAAATTGTACTGGTCTGGATAGAAGGTCAAAGCAGCCACATTTCCTTAAGCCAAAGTTGAATTCAGAGCAAGGACCCAGCTGTCTTCAATCATTGAAGGTTGAAAGAGGCAAGGAAGCTGCAGGAAAAAAAAAGTCTGCAGCTAGCAGAGGTGGGTTCAGGAGGTTTCAGAAAACCATCCATCTTTATAGCATATAGTTCAAAGTGCTAATGAAGTAATAAGAAAGTATCCAGAAGATCTAGTTAATACACTGATGAAGGTGTCTAGACCAAACAACAGATTTTCAACGTAGAAAAAAGGTTTTAAATGGGAAGAAGATGCCATCTAGAACTTTCATAACTAGAGAGGAGAAGTGAAGTCGATGTCTGGCTTCAAAGCTTCAACAGACCGACTGACTCCCTTGTTAGGATTTAATACAGTGACTTTAAATCAAAACCAATGCTTATTTGCTATCCCCAAAACCTTAGAGCTCTTAAGAATTATGTTCAATCACTCTACCTGTGTTCTATCAACGAAACAACAAAACCTGGAAGACAGCATGTCTGTTTACAGCATGGAGAACTGATTATTTTAAGTCCGCTGTTAAGACTTACTGCTCAGAAATAAAGATTTATTTCAAAATATTACTGCTCATTGACAATGCATCTACTCACCCGAGAGCTCTGATGAAGATATACGAAGAGATTAATGTTGTTATCATGCCTGCTAACACAATATCCATTCTGCAGCCCATGGATCAAGGAGTAATTTCAACTTTTTTTTTTTTTTTTTTTTTTTTTTGAGTTGGAGTCTCATTCTGTCACCCAACTGGAGTGCAGGGGCCGCTCCCGGCCACCGCAGCCTCAACCTGCTGGGCTCTGACGATCCTTCCGCCTCAGCCTTCCAAGTAGCTGGAACTACAAGCGTGCGCTACCACACCTGGCTAATTTTTTGATTTATTGTAGAGATGAGGTCTCGCTTGCCCAGGCGGGTCTCAAACCCGCGGGCTCAGGCAATCCACTCACCTCAGCCTCCCAAAGTGCGAGATTACAATCTGAGCCACCAAGCCCAGCAATTCCAACTTTTAAGTCTCAGTATTTAAGAAATAAATTTTGTAAGGCTCTAGCCACCATTGATAGTGATTGCTCTAATTGATCTGGACAAAGCAAACCCAAAACCTTCTGGAAATGATTCACCATTCTAGAAATAATTAAGAACATTCACGATTCATGGAAGTCAAAATATCAACTTTAAAGAAGTTTGAAAGAAGTTGATTTCAACCCTCATGGATGGCTTTGAGGAGTTCAAGACTTCAGTGTAAGAAGAAACTGCAGATGTGGTGTAAACATCAGGAGAGTAAGAATTAGAAGTAGAACTCGAAGATGTGACTGACTTGAAATAATTTCATGATAAAACTTAAATGGATAAGGAGTTGCTTCTTATGGGTGAGCAAGAAAGTAATTTCTCAAGATGTAATCTACTTCTGGTGAAGATGCTGTGAACACTGTTAAAATGATGGCAAAGAATTTAGAAGATGCCAAAGCTTAGTTGATAAAGCAGCAGGAGGATTTGAGAGGATTAATTCCAATTTTGAAAGAAGATCTACTGTGTGTCAAATGCTATCAAACAGCATCACATGCTACAGAAAAATCGTTTATGAAAGGAGGAGTCCATTGATGGAGCTGACTTCATTTTTGTCTTACTTTAAGAAATTGTCACGGCCACACTAATCTTCAGTAACCACCATCCTGATCTGTCAGCAGCCATCAACATCAGGGCAAGATTCTCCACCAACAAAAAGATTACAACTCACTGAAGGCTCAGGTGGTTGTTAGCATTTTAGCAATAAAATATTTTTAATTAAGGTACCTACATTTTAGAAACATGCTTTTGCACACTTAATATACTACAGTATGGTGTAAATACAACTTTTATATGCACTGGGAAGCCAAAATATTTGTCAGTCACTTTATTGTGGTGGTCCAGAACTGAACCCACAATATCTCCAAGATGTGCCTATATTTAGTGAATGTACCTGGCAAGAGAAGCAGGTTGGTATAAGCCATGATGCAAATGACTGTATGACTTACAGATTTATCTGAGATAGCTGGAAATTTCCAGAAGACTTGGAGGAAAGACAGCAAGGTGATGAAGTCCTGAGTGAGCAGGTGGGAGTTAAGGCCAGTAAAGATTGGCTGAAGGAGATCCAGGTGACACAAACACCAAAAAGACTTTTAAAAATCTGTGAACTGCCTTTTTCTTGCAAAGGAATCAACTCAATGGCCACAGTAGTAGTGTATTTTCTACCTGGTGCTCTAATGGACAGCATGTACAGCCTCCTCAATAACTTTTTAACCCAGAAGATCAAGGATAGACAAAGGAAATCAAGAACGTGAAATATGTGAATATATGAGTGCTGAGGGAAAGTGAAAATATATACAAGGCAGAAAGCTAATCTATTTATTTTAAATAAGAACCATATTCATCAGGTGGGGCAAATAGTTTCATAGTTCTCATCACTCTCTCCCTGAATGTAAGGCGTGTGGACAGTGAAGTTGTCTGGAGGAAGCTTGTGATGGCAAAACCAGAATAGAAGGAGTTAGAGTCATGTGGTTTAAATGGCTAAGAGAAGCAAGTTCAGAAAGGATGTTGTATTTATAAATATGATAAAATTAAACCTATAGAAGTAAAGAATAGAATGGTGGTTGCCAGAGGCTGTGGAGGGGAATGTAGAGAGGGGATAGGGACAGGTTGGTCAATAAGAACAAAGTTTCAGTTAGATAGGAGGAATAAGAGCTGGTGATCTATTGCACAGTAAGGTGATGATAGTTAACAATAATGTATATTTCAAAGTAGCTACAAAAGAAAACTATAAGTATTCTCACCACAAAGAAATATTTGAGGTGATGAATATGTTACTTACTCTGATCTTTTCACAGTGACTACATGTACTGAAGTATCACTTTGTACCCCATAAATATATACAATTATTATGTGTCAAGTAAAAATAAAATGAATCTTTAAAAAATAAAAGATTCTTTTTAAAGATGCAACTTCTCAGGCAGCAAGAGATTGGTCCGGTGGGAGTTGTTTGTCTTTGTCCTAGGCAGTCTGTCTATAGCAGACTCAGATACCTGTTCTCCCTGCACCCTGCCCCATCTTCACAACACTCTCCTACCAACCAGTTGACCTCCTCTTTCCGAAGTGATTTTTGAAATGTTAATACGTAAATCTTCCCAACCTTTATTGGCATTCCTAAACCCTCCCCCATTCAGGAAACTAGGCATTCTGTAGTCACAGCCTCTGGGGATAGGATGACAGAGCAGAAGTTCAGAGAAAAGGAGTATTCTTGGCTTTTGAGTTTCAATGGAGTAGGCTCTGTGAGGAGAAGGATGAATATGGCTGAGACAGTAGATTGGGCAGGATATAATGCTATAAGATAAAGACTTTCTGTCCCAGACACTAGATAAGTGTCTTGGTCTAGGGACAGGAAAGGAGTCAGAGTGTTCATGCAGGAAATATTAGATGCTGATCTATCTTCAAAGGGGCCCTAGACCCTGTCTTTATCTCCCTTGGGGAAGAGAAGGAACTGATTAAAGTTAAATTTTTACCAGCTCAAAAGGCAGCAGGCAAATAGACTTACAAGAAAAGCGATGCTTTGTATTAGTTGCAAACATGAGTTAATAAACAGTTTCTCACTCCACATTAATACTGCCAATCAAGTAATAATTTAGTGTCCCTCTGGTCAAAAGCCATTGTACTTCTGTAAGGGGACTCCATCTCTTTGCTCTTATCCATTAAGTTTTCATTTACTGTTGAAAGCTCAGAAAACAAATTTATTTCTCCTATTTTCATTTTTTTCCTAACTTTCAGTTGTTCACAATATACCATCCATGCCATAATACAATAAATACTAGTTTGGCTATTGGAATGACTAAATAAAATAGTTGAGATTGGAACAATGCCAGAAAATACAAAATATATGGTCTGTACTTTTAAGATAATATATTATTTTTGATATTTCATACAAGGAGTCAAATACAGCACATGATGGAACTACTACTTGAATACAGAAATGTTTACATTCAGAAATTCACTCATGATATTTTGTATAATTGATAATTGATTGACCTGCATGCATCTGTGGTAGAACATCTGGACAACTTCAGTTTGTGATTTTAAATATACATCCAAAATATGGAGTTCCCAGAAGTTTTACATTTGGATATTTTTAATTTGGCTTCAATTAGGCATTTCATTTCAGAAAACCCGGACTACTCCACAATGCATTAGTCCAGGAGAGGCTCTCAAAATGTAGGGGAAATATTTAGCATGGATACTCAATAACAATTTTAAAATTTTAATCAATTGGTTTAAGCACACGTTCACTTATTTTTAATAGATCTCCGCTCTTGAAAAATTTAAATGGTTCACTCCGTCATCTTCAATAGCCCGAAAATAATTGAAAGAGAAAAGTTTATATCTTTCCAGCTGCTTCCCTACCCTCAACTCCACATAGACATACACAACCCTAACCCAATTAAATATGCACAACACAAGTATAAGTCAAAACTGAAAGGTTAAGAAATGCAGTATTGATCAAAAGTCAGAATTTTTTAGCTGAGAAGAGATTTTCAGAATGTGACAGAAGACTCTAAATATAGGAAATGTACTTCATGAGCTAAGCCATAGCATCGGCCCACATTACATGAAGTTCTTAGACTACACTCATAAAGTCAACCAAAAACTTTCAAATTGCCACTGAAAAAAGTGAGACCATAGGCCTCAAAGCAGAGCAGTGGGAGCTAATGATTTGAAATCATAGTGAAAACTCTCCTGGTATGCACAGTTCATTTTCCTTTAAGCATTTTGGAAAAGATTACAATACTGGCTCCCCTGTTGCCTCAACATGTGAAATATTTCTTTAAACAGAGAAGCTAGAGGCAGGCCTTATGGACACAGGAGTGTTTGTTGTTTAAGGAAAAAGCCCTGTTGAGTCCAAAGAAAATCTGAGACCAAAAAAAAAAAAAAAAAAAAACAGGAGGGGGGTCATAAAAGAAGAGGAAAAATAACATCTTTCTATTCTTTCTAATGCATTATTCTCCCTCCAGGGAGATAGATATAGATATTTTTTCCTCTAAAAAACAGATTTTCTTCACTTTGGCAAGAGATAGAATTGGTTTGTGAACACTTTGTGCTGTAAAACTTTGCCTGGAGCTGAGTTTCTGTAGTACAGAAGGGTCATGACAAATCTAGATACAAAGAGAATAAAAAAAGAAGAAACCATGTGTTCAGCACTGACATATAACAAAAATGATCTTTTGTTTGAAGTGGGTCTCAGTTAAATGGATGAAATCTAAAACTAGTACACTGTATTCCTTCCAAACTTGCAGTCTTAGAGGATTTTGATAAATATGCAGGCACCCCATATCTGAACAATGCATTGCTCTCTGTAGACACACTAGTAAACATTTGCTTCTTCAGTTAAGCAGTCCTGACAGGCTTCCCAAATTTACCTTTAAACCACTGACAGTTTTGACTATCCAGTGCTCTCTTGCATTAACTGTTTTTCTTTGTTTCTCCATTTAGAGTAACTAAAATAGTTCCCAAATCAAGAACAAGAATTCATAACAGTATATGTTTGAGACATGTTCCAAAAGAAAAATAAAATCTTAGTCTTTGTTTTATTAAGATTGATACAATAACAGCCCAAATTTCAATCATCATCTTATCTGCTCCTCACAATGAGCCTATGAGTTATGGAGAACATATATTCGCAACAGAAAAGGACTCTGAGCTTTTAACTGAGGACTAATTCCCCTAGGACCTCACCCTTATAATTACTTTGTATAGTACCAGAAAAACTTTCCCTTGTATAGAGATGAAAGGGCCACTTGACTTTCAAAATAGACTCAGTTTTTTCATTTACAAGAAGCTGGGCTTTTCAATTGCCAATCCTGGCAAACATTGTTAGTCATCAAAGAAATGCAGTACACAAGGCCGGGCTCGTGGCTCAGCCTGTAATCCCAGTGCTTTAGGAGGCTCGAGGTGAGTGGATGGCCTGAGCCCTCTGCTTTGAGACCTGCCTGGGCAACTTGGTGAGACCTCATCTCTACAATAAATCAAAAATTAGCCGGGTGTGGTAGCGCACGCCTGGAATTCCAGCTACTTGGAAGGGTGAGGTGGAAGGCTTGCTGGAGCCCAGCAGGTCGAGGCTGCGGTGGCCGGGAGCGGCCACTGCACTCCAGTCTGGGCAACAGAGACTCCAGCTCAAAAAAAAAAAGAAAGAAAGAAATGCAGTACACAATAGATAAATTTAAAAGGAATGTCAACATCAGTGTTTTGTTTCACTTTTATTTATTTTTATTTTTTATTTCAATAGCTTTAGGGGATACAAATAGATTTTGGCTACATGGATACATTGTATAGTGGTGAGGAAGTCTGGGCTTTAATGTACCCACCACCTGTGTACCTCATACCCGATAGGTGATTTTTCATCCCTCCATCCCTTCCCACCCTCCCTCTTCTAAGTCACTAATATTCATTATACCATTCCATATGCCTTTGCGGATCCTTAGTTTAGCTTCCACTTACAAGTGCAAACATGAGGTATTTGGTTTTTCATTCTTACATTAGTTCACTTAGGATGCTGCTCTTCAATTCCATCCAAGTTGCTGCAAAGGCATCATTTCAGTCTTTTTTATGTCTGAATAGTATTCCATGGTGTGTGTGTGTGTGTACCACATTTTAATGGTCCACCAATCAGTTGATGGGCATTTTAGCTTATTTTACGTTTTGATTGTGAATTGTGCTATGATAAACACAAGTGCAGGTGTCTTTTTTATATAACAACCTCTGTTTCTTTGGTTACACACCTAGTAGCAGGATTGCTGGATTGAATAGCAGATCTACTTATAATTCTTTGAGAAATCTTCACACCAATTTCCATACAGGTTGTACTAATTTGCACTCCCACCAACAATGTATAAGCTTTTCCTTTTCACTCCATCCATACCCACATCTACTGTTTTTTTATTTTTTTTTAATAATGGCATTCTGATTGGTGTAAACCAGTATCTCACTCCGGTTTTAATTTGTATTTCCCTGACAGTTAGTGATGTTGAGCATTTTTTCATATGTTTGTTGGCCATCTGTATACCTTCTTTTGAGAGATGTCTGTTCACGTTATTTACCCACTTTTTAATGGAGTTATTCACTTTTTTCTGGCTGATTTGTTTGAGTTCTTTGTAGATTCTGGATACTAGTTCTTCATCAGATCTACAGTTTGTGAATATCTTTACCCATCTGTAGATTGCCTATTGGCTCTGTTGACTTTTTTCTGTGCAGAAGTTTTTAGTTTAATTAAATCCTACTTTTTTATATTTGGTATTTGTTGCATTTCCTTTGGGGGTCTTAGACATAAATTCTTTGTGTAAGTCAAAGTTCAGAACAGTTTTCCCTAAATTTTCTTCTAAGATTTGTATGGTTTCTGGTCTGACATGTAAGTCTTTAATCCATCTTGAGTTAATTTTTGTATATGGGGAGATCAAGTTTTTTCTGCATGTAGCTATCTAATTTTCCCAGCACCATTTGTTGAATAGGGTATTCTTTCCCCAATGAATGTTTTTCTCTGCTTTGTCAAAGATCAGTTGGTTGTAAGTCTTTGGGTTTATTTTTTAATTCTGTACTCTGTTCCATTGGTCCATGTGTCTGCTCTTGTACCAGCACTATACCGTTTGGTTTACTATAGGCTTGCAGTATAATTTGAAGTCAGGTAACGTGATGCCTCCAGCTTTATTCTTTTTGCTTAGGATTTCTTTGGCTATTCAGGCTCTTTTTTGTTTCCATATAAATTTTAGAATTGTTTTTTCTAATTCTGTGAAAAATGACATTGGCAGTATAACAGGGATTGCTTTGAATCTGTAGATTGCTTTGAGAAATGTGGTCATTTTGACAATGTTGATGCTTTCAATCTATAAGTGTGGGATGTTATTCCATTTGTTTGTGCCCTCTACCATTTCCTTTATCAGTGCTTTGTAGCTCTCCTTGTAGAGAGCTTTCACTTCCATGGTTAAATATATGTCCAGATACTTTAGGTTTTTGGTTGCTATTATAAATAGAATTGAGTTCTTGATTTGTTTCTCAGCTAGGATACTGTTAGTGTATAGCAGTACTAATGATTTGTGGGTGTTGATTTTGTACCCTGAAACTTTAATGAATTCATTTATCAAGTCCCAGAGTCATTTTTAAAATTAAATTGTATTTTATTACAAAGATGTGGGGTACAAGTACACAAGTTGGCTGCAGGAAGATAAACTTTGGACTTCCAACTGGCCCTCACTTCCCCTGGCATAGGACCAGGCACCCTTTGTATTGTTATGTGCCCCCTCTCCCTCCCTCCCTAGCAGTGCCTAGTGACTGCTGATCCCTCCCTTTTGCTAAAGTGATTAATGTTCAGGTCCCACTTATGAGTGAGAACACGTGGTATTCAGTTCTTTGTTTCTGTGGCAGATCACTAAGTATGATGGTCTCCAAATCCATCTAATTTACTATGAAGTCCATGATTTTGTTCTTCTTTATGGCTGCATAATACTCCATCATGTATATGTACCAGTCCAGTTTCAGTGATTAGTAGGGTTGGCTCCATGTGTTTGTTATTGTAAGTAGTGCTGCAATAAACAAGCGTGTGCAGGTGTCTTTTTCATAGAATGATTTATGTTTCTCTGGGTATAGTCCCAGGAAAGGAATTGCAAGATCGTGTGGTAGGTCAGGTTTTAGTTATTTTAAGAATCGCCAGACTGCTTTTAATAGAGGTTTAACTAGCTTGCACTCCCACCAACATCATAGAAGCATTCTCTTTTCTTCACACTCACATCAGCATCTGTTGTTTTCTTATTTATTAATAATGGCCATCCTTACTGGAGTTAGGTGGTATCTCATTATAATTTTGATTTGCATTTCTTTGATGATTAGTGACACTGAGCATTTTTTCACATGTCTGTTGGCTGCTTGTATGTCTTCTTTTGAAAACTGTCTATTAGTGTCTTTTGCCCACTTTATAAAGGTGGGGTTTTGGGGGATTTTTTTCCTGTCACTTCTGTTAAGTTTCTTGTAGTTCCTGGATGTTAGACCTTTGTCAGATACATAATTTGCAAATATTTTTTTTCCATTCTGTTGGTTGTCTCCCCACTTTCTTGCTGGTTCCTTTTGCTGTTCAAAAGCTTTTCAGTCTGGCGAGGCCCCACTTGTATATCTTTTATGGCATTCACTTTGGGGGATTTGGTCAATTTGTTGCCTACTCCGATGTGCATAAGGGTGTTTTCTACGTTTTATGCTGGAATTCTTATGGATTGAGGTTTTACATTTAGGTCTTTGATTAATTTAGAATTGATTTTTATATATGGTAATAGGTAGAAGTCCAGTTTCATTCTTCTGCATGAAGAAGTTTCATTCTTCAGCCAGTTTTCAGAGCACCATTTGCTAAATATAGTTTCCTTCCCCCAGTGGTTGTTATTGGTGGCATTGTCAAAGGTGAGTTGGTTGAGAGACCAAGTTTTTGCTTCCAGAATCTCTGTCCTGTTCTATTGGTCTATGTGTCTATTCTTGTACCAATACTAGGTTGCTTTGGCTACTGTAGACTTGCAGTAAAGTTACTTACTGTAGACTGTAGACTTGCAGTAAAGTTTAAGTCTGGAAGTGTGATATCTCCCACTTTGTTCCTTTAACTGAGGATTGTTTTAGCTATTTGTGCTCTTTTTTGTTTCATATGAATTTTTGTACTGTAATTCCAGGTCTGGAAAAGATGATGTTAATTTGGTGAGTATTGCATTGATCTATAGATTGCCTTGAGTAGAATGGACATCATCTTGACAATACTGATTCTTCCAATCCATGATCACGGAATGTTTTTTTCATTTGTTTGTATCATCCTTGATTTCTTTGAACAGCATTTTGTAGTTCTCATTGTAAAGATCTTTTGCTTCTTGATTAGGCAAATGCCAAGGTATTTCTCTGTGTGTGCATATGTGTGTGTGTGTGTATGTGTGTGTGCGTGTGTCTCTACTGTGAATAGGACTGTGCTTTTTATTTGATTCTGCTTGTTGCTGGTGTATAGAAATGCAACTGTCTTTTGTACATTGATTTTATACCCAGATATTTACCAAAACCGACTATCAGTGCAAGGAGACTTTTTACAGACTTTGTAAGGTTTTCAAGATATAGAATCATATCATCCGCAAAGAGAGATAACTTAACTTCCTCTTTTCCTATTTGGATACCTCTGATTTCCTTCTCTTGCCTGATTTCTCTGACTAGAACTTCCAGCACTATGTTGAACAGGAGGGGTGAGAGTGGGTATCCTAATCTTGTTCCCATTCTTAAGGGAATGCTTCCAACTTCTACCCATTGAGCAAAATGTTGACTGTGGACTTTATCATAGATGGTTCTTACTGTTTTGAGGAATGTTCCTTCTTTGTCTAGGTGCTCTAGGATTTTTATCAAGAAGGGATGCTGGATTTTGTTGAATGCTTTTTCTGCACCTAATGATATAATCGTGTGAATCTTGGTTTTACATCTGTTGGTGGGCTGAATTATGTTTATGGTCTTGTGAATGTTGAATCAGCTTTGCATCCCAGGAATTAAGTCTACCTGGTCATGGTGGATGATCCTTGAAATGTGTTGCTGGATCCGATTTGCTAGAATCTTGCTGATAATTTTTACATCTATGTTTATCAAGGAGATTGGTCTGTAATTATCTTTCCTTGTTGGTTCTATGTCAGGTTTGGGTATCATGATAATGTTGGCTTCATAAAATGTGTTGTGGAGAATTCCATCAATCTTGATTGCCTGTAATACTTTCAATAAGATTGGTATCAGCTCCTCCTTGTATGTCTTGTAGAATTTACCTGGGAAACCATCTGGTCTGGGACTTTTTTTGGTGGGGAGATTTCTTATGACTGAGTCAATTTCTGGGATTGTTATGGGTCTGTTTAGAGTTTCAATTTCTTCTTGTGTCAACCTTGCAAGGTTGTGTGATATCAGAAGCCTCCCATTTACTTTTGGTTTTCCAGTTTATTTGCATACAGGTTTTTCTAGTTATCTCTGATAATCTTTTGAATTTCTGCAGGGTCAGTTGTGTGACTTCACCTTTTGTGTTTCTAATTGTGTTTATCTGGGCTTGCTTGCTTGCTCACTCGCTAGCTTGCTCTCTCTCTCTCTTTTTTTTTTTTTGGTCAACCTGGCCAGGAGATTGTCAATCTTATTTATTCTTTCAAAGAACCAGTTTTTGGTCTTGTTGATCCTTTCTATGATATTTTTGTCATCTATGCCCTGCAATTGTGATTGTATCTTAGTGATCAGGATTCTTCTGCTGAAGTTAGAATTTAGGTGATCTTGCCTTTCCAGCTCCTTAAAATGTGACATGAGTCTGTCTACTTGTGATCTTCTATTTTCCTGATATATGCATGCAATGCTGTGAATTTTCCTCTTAACACTGTTTTCATGGCATCCCAGAGATTCTGGTAATATATTTCTTTGTTCTCATTTATTTCCATGAATATTTTTATTTTGGTTTTGATTTCTGTGTTAACCCAGAAGTGTTCAGCAGCATGTTGTTTAGTATTCATGTCTTTGTGTGTTTTGGGGGGAACTTGTTAGTGGCATTATTTATTTTTATTGCACTGTGATCTGAGAAGATGCACGGCATTATTTTGATCTTTGGAAATATGTTCACTCTTGATTTATGACTAAGAATGTGGTGTGTCCTACATATGTCTATTAAATCCATTTAATAAAGTATCAAGTTAAAGTTCTGGATATCCGTATTGGTATTTTGCCTTGATTATCTATCTAGAGCTGTTAGGGGATATTTAGGTCTCAAATTATGATTGTGTTAAGAGTCAGTGTTCTCACTTAGTTTTCTTAGTAGTTGTTTTATGAAAGCTGGTTCTCCTGCGTAGGGTGCATATATGTTTAGAATGGATATTTCTTGCTGGTGGATTGAGCCTTTCACAATTATGTAGCCGGGCTTGGTGG
>CAUYQG010005096.1:0-35376 GCA_963574415.1 Tarsius wallacei
ATGTGGAATGAAGGGTGGAGAGGGGAGTGAAGGGTGTTTCCCATCACGATTGTTTCCGAAGAACAACTGAGTAGCTACTGGATTCAGCTGGGGCAGCTCCATCGTTTAAATGTGGTTCCTCATGGGAGCAATAGGAGACTGAGAGACAGAGCACGTCTCAACTTCTCCAGGACATCCTGCTGTTTTAGTCCTACAGTCAAAGGCAGTATCTTGACTGTACTCCTTAGGCCCAATGCGGTCTGCATGCTTCTTGCAAGATGAAAGAACAGAGCAGGCTGAGGTCAGCTGTTCACAGCTGCCATGGGTCCTGTGCAGCTGGACTTTAGGCACCTCTGGTGCTCAGGGCAGAACCTGTGTGTCTCCTTAAAATAGCTGTTTGTGACAGTTATCAGAAAACTCAACTGCATGCCCAGGCCTGAAACCAAATGCCATTTTTCTTAAACTGCTCAGAACAGAAGAACCATGAAATATACACAAGGAACTGTAATACCCACTGCATCAAGCAACTGTTTTACATACTGAGAAACAGCTATTCTGGACGTTTTTCAAAGCCATTTTTTCTGGCATGTTATGTTTTCTTGATTAACTTGCTTATTTGATTCACTCAAGTTCACAGTAAAAACTGGTTAGAGGCCAGGCGAGGTGGCTCAGCCTGTAATCCCAGCACTTTGGGAGCCTGAGGCGAGAGGACTGCCTGAGCCTAGGGGTTCAAGACCAGCCTGGGCAACTTGGTGAGACTTCGTCTCTACAATAAACCACAAAAATTAGCCGGGTGTGGTGGTGTGCACCTGTTGTTCCAGCTACTTGAAAGGCTGAGGTGGAAGGATCACCTGAGTACAGCAGGTCAAAGTTCCAGTGGCCATGAGCAGTGTGCCACTGTACTCCAGCTTGGGTGACAGAGTGAGACTCCATCTCAAAAAAATCCCCAAAAAACTGGTTAGAAGCCATCTCCACTGCAAGTTCTTTATGCTGCACTCTTGGACACAGAAAAATTCTCAACCATAATTATAAAAATCGATGGGAATGTCTTTATTTTTCAAGCTGCCAATTAGGAGAAAACTTCTGAGTGATGTTCGGGGCAAAAAAAGAATCACGAGAGATAGCTTCATCAATCCCCGCTTATACTGATATTAAATAAAAGGTCCCAGTCAAGTTCTCAATAAGCACTTTGATATACCAGATCAGGGGTTTACGTGTCGGCAGAAGAAGGTGGAACACTGGTGAAAACCTCACTTTGGTTATCTTGTGGTCTTTTTCTCCATCTAATGTGCTATGCCACTTTTAGCAGGCATCAAAACTTGTTAGAAGGTTGTATTTCAGAGAATGAATGCTTCTTTTTTTTCTGTTTGGTTCTCACATTTCTTAGTAAAAGCCATCATTTTAAAGTTAATAGAGCATTATGTTTTCTCTGCAAATAAAAGCTCATAAGTCATAAGCAAAGAGAGAGGTAAATTCATAAAGAGGAGACACAGCACTATTTTTCCTCCTGGCACTTGGGATCTACGATAGGTTAAAAATGATGTTTTTATCTCTGGTGATTTATCAAACTGGAGATTTCACAAAAGATAAACAGATGCACTGAAGAAAGAATACATCATCTTAATGCTTCATTTTGACAATTTTGATATCTAAAAAGCATGTATCTTAAAGATCTCCCTTCCAAAAAACTCAATAGTTTTCATGATTTACACATTTAATTCTTGTTTTTAAGACTCACTAAAATAAGAACATGCCAGGAGGCACCTTTAAAGCAAATGGTCACATTTGAAACATACAGATTATTTATAGACAAAAAACGCAGAGAGCTGAAAGAAAATCTGGTTGTCAACAGACAGTTGCCTCTTCTATGTTTTTTTCTGTAGTTCATTTTGGTTTTTGTGTGGGTGGCTCATGTGAACTCAAAGGTTATTTGTTAAATGTTTTGTGAGATTAGAACATGTTGTCCTTTAAAACCTAAATTTAAATTTATGCTTGTTGCAAATATGTTTAACTTTACGATATGCAATATGGAATAATATTTTTTTTAATCTAAAATTGCACCTAGAGTATCTAGGATAAATTGAGCATTCCTATGCTTCTACTTTTATTCACAGTTTAGAAGGTCTTGTTCTTAATTCAATTCCTGGTGGAAAATCACAATACTGTACATGGTTACGCAGTACAAATGTTTTCGGTTTTTTTACTCTTTGTGTTAGTTACTTTTGTCCATCAATGTAGGTACTAATCTATCCTTATTTTGAAACTACTTAAGCATTAGGAGATATAAAGTCAGCATGAACTGTGCCAGACCTTGGCAGTTCATCATACAAGGTCCAACTTTTCAATCACACAGTGAGAAACAAAGGAGCAAAAACACATTTTAAAAGTGGGGAAGACATATTATACTTTTCTATCCTGTTTAGTTATGCTGAGCCACCAGATTCAGTCTCAACAAGCACTGTGAGCCATTCAACATGGGCAGATAGTAGCAGTCTGCTGGGCGTTTGAATCTTTCTTCTGCCCCATCTAGATGTGTGATATTGGGCAACTTACTAACCTCTTTGTGCCTCAGTTTCCTCAGAGGGAAGTTGGGAAGAGTGTGAGTCCTCTCTCACTACCTAGTGGGGGATTAGAGTCATGCCGTCTATAACATTTTGTTCTGGGCCTGATACACTGAGCCCTTCCTGAATGTTGGTTCCCTTACAGCCTTAGTGCTTCTATGTGTCACAGAAAACCTGTGAGAAAAAAAGGAAGCATTTTTCAGAGGCAAACCCATTAAGAGTAGCTAGACGCACCACATGCTAACTTTAATATAAATAAATACCTGTACAATGACCATCCTGAATTGTACCCACATCCTTTAAATAAATAAATAGATAAATAAATAAAATACACAAACCAAAGCTTCCAAAGGCCCAAGAATGTCAGAACTCCCCTTCTCCAGGATACACCAGCAGGAAGGATCACCCTTAGGGAATGGGGTGGGGGCTCAGATGCCTGTCTCAGCAGACCTTTAGGGTTAGTCGGCCCTTGGGCAAAGTCATAATGCCACAATTTATGGTGTGTGACATGGTTCGCCCCCTCAGCCTCAGTTTTCTCAATGGGCTGTGCGAGATTATTGTGCTTTGGCACAGAGGAAAAGGCCCCTAAATAGAGATGTCTGTGATCAGTACAGTGGGCCAGGAGACTGGGTCCCACAGGGTAAGTGACATCTCATTAGCATCTGGGTCAAGTATAGTCGCTAAATTTTGTTCTTAAGATTCCTCTGTAAAACACTTATTATTCAGGAGTCAAACTTGGCTTTTACCTTTCTTCTCCCTCTTTCCACTGCAACAGAGTCCCCAGGTTAGTTGTGGCAAAAACGACCTCATAAACTGTCACTTCCTTCAAAGGAGAGTGAGGCAATAAAAATCTCTAAATACAGCCTTCTTCAGTGACAAGCCCCCAAGTTGTGGGGGTGATTAGGACTTCATGGGCTGTGCCCTCCAGCGAGGGCAGTGTGACAGCACTTCTTCAGAAAATAGCCCTTTGGGGTCTTGGGGCCCAACTGTCCCAAGCCTCAAGTTCAACTACATAGCTGTGGGGAGATGGCGAGATTTCAGGGGGGGAAACCCCAGCATTATGGCTGATAAGTGCAACTGCATGATGGCAGAGAAGAGTCCCTCCCAAGGGACAGTCCCTCCCACTCATGTTCCCAGCCTTTTCCCAGCTGGGAACGTGGCACCATGTTGGGCAGTCTTCATTCCTAAATTTTCTTTTTTCCCCATGTCTCTTTGCTGATAGAGCACTCAATTAGAATCCAGCTTGGCTAAGTTGCATGTTCTGCCAAATTTTCACATACTGCTTCGGTGCAGTCAGATTTCTTCCTCATCTTTCTTTTTTAACAACCCTCCCCCATGTCAGCACAAAGTATCCCCATGCTCTTGCTTGCAGTGGTCCCCGTTTCACCAGGCACCTCCCCCAGACTTTCGCCTGGCCACCACCGTTGTCACTCTCCTTCGAAGCTATCCTGTGTGAGTGTGGTCAGAGGTGAGTTCTTCCTTTTGTTTATGCCCACATCTTGCCAGCTCCTGGGTTTCCGGACCTCAGGCAACAGAGGCCCAGTGTCCCCGGATTCCCTTGGCTCCTACAGAGCATGCAAATATTTCCCTGGGGCACTCTTGGCTAGCTGCACTCTGTGAAGTGGTGACCCCCAACTCTCACTTGCAGCTTTTGCTCACAGGCACTGCCCATGTGGCTGGGATTCAGTCGAGTGATTGGCATAGAGGAAGCGAGGCTGGGACATTCTTTCTCTTCCCCAGTGTTCGGACCTCCAAGGTGCTGGGTCTTCCGGGACCTGACAGCAAATTGTGTCTGCCCGTTCTTGGCCCATGAAAACTCCCAGCTGACTTCTACCACCCACATATTTGGTGGGTGCTAGACACGGAGAGTGCCCAGCAGCAGGGGCAGCAGAGCCCAGGGCTCCCTCCCTCCCTCCCTCAGGCCACCTGCATGAGGCCACGCCAAGACTGCTCTAAAGCCTGTCCCAAGAGCAGAGAGGAAGGCACACAGTGTCATGGCTGACATGCACCTGTGGTCTTCCCTCTCTTTCTCACCCTCAGGACCTCAACTTTCAGTAGTGACAACAGAACATTGCAGAAGTCCATTAGTTGATCAGAAGTGTTGACTTGCTATTTCTGGTTGCACCTCAGTCAGGTTTGTCTTTATGCTGAGGGGACTCCGGGACTTGGGTTGAGCTGAATGTCATGGGACAACAGGACCCAGATTCACACAGGAATTCTGGTTGAGGTTATGGCATTTTATTTTCCTGAGCTTGCACAATGTAACACACATTCAAGGAAGTGGTAAGTTCTTGTATATTCCCACAATTTCCTAGAAGATGAATGTCAAAGCTAAAACTAAATCAGGGTGAATGTCGTGTGTATAAAGAATAGCCCCATTAACAATTGGGAAGAAAATGCTGATCCCGTGAAGAATACTGGAACAAATGCTATTGGATAAAATACAGAAATAATGCTTTAATAACGCATGGGATCATGTTTTTATTAACAAAGAAAGCCTTGTTTCGAAACAAATGCATCCTTGAGAGGAGTTTGAAATTAATACTCGATAGGCAGAAATCCACACTATTATATATTCTAATTATAATTACAACCTGCTCTTAATGCGAACATTCTAAATTATTAGTCACTGTATTAAGAACCAGCAAGGGGATTTCCTGCTGCATCATGAGAACTACTCGCAAACTCAGAGGATGAGAAAAGTAAGAGGCAATTCTGCACAGAGTTGGAAGGAGGGGATGTAATTTATTTAATATAATTGCTTAGTTTCTCCTTTTTTTGTTTAGGAATTGGTACAGCCAGAGGGGCTCAGACAGCACCAAGCTTTAGAACTGCTATTTCTAGGGCAAGATAAAAACGTGTATCACAGAAAAATAACAATTTATCATTGTAATGGTTACATCCCACTACAGAAACCACTAGAGACTGCTTAACGTTTTTATTTCAAACATGGTTTTCCCTAGTCTGCAAGTGACACACGGATACAGATGCCCAAAAGCTTTTTTCCATTTGTTCCTAATAAAAATGGCTAGATTCTGAGTTCATTTTCATCAGGGGTGACATTAAGGTCTGTTCTTTAACAGACTGATCCTTCTCTCCCCTTCTGATGTGTACTTCCTTCAAAAGTCTCCAAAGGCAACATCTGGGCCCGGTCACTGAAGACAGATGGGCTCCTTCCACTCCTTCTCCAATCCCCTGGGGACCTCTGCCGGAGGGGTGGTGTGCTTTTTTAATGCAATGACACGTTGATGACATTTTTCTTAGCTGCCGTGGGCTCAGTGTGTTCTTATCTTTAGGACTTGTTCAGTATCTGTGCGTACCCCCTCATTACAGATGAATTTCTCCATTTCAAAACATTCCCAGGCTTCCTAAATGCTGTCACTGTACTAATTCTTATTATTTTTCTTCTGCTGCTTTGAACATCCAAAACTTCTGTATCTGACACGAAACTTGAAGCCAATTTCTTGAAAACAATCACTTCTGCTGCTGTGATTAGGAACCAATAAAAAGTTCCAAATTGCTTCGGTTTTCTTTTGTGCTGTGGCCACGTCAAGTCCTTGATGTTTCCTCCTGGTGTGAAGACCTCACACATTCAGACTGAACCTGTTTCACTTTTCTCTTTTTCTTCCTCTTGAGGAACAAGGGTCTAAATGCTCTATGGTTATGGGAACTGAGGTTTTCAGAGAGTAGTGATTCATAGCAATAACAATTTTTTACTTTACATTAACAATGGATCAGATGCTAAAGTAAGAGCTTTGGAGCATTGTGGCATTTTATCTTTCCAGCTATACCATGAGGTAATAGCATGCTATCTACATTTTGTAAATGAGGAAGAAACAGACGCTCAGAGAGAGTGAGTCACTCACTCGTACTCACACAGCTGGCAGAGGTAAGACCAGGTTCTGAACCCAGATGCCCTGACTCCAGAGTGTATATCCTCAATCCTCACATGAAGCTCTATTAGGCTCTCAACAAGCAGGGGCTGGGAGGCTCAAGGCCCCACTGTCCTGTTTCTAAGGTGAAGGTAACTGTGCACTGATTCTTGACCCCCCTTTTCCAGTTTAATCACATCTCAGAATGTTTAGAAGCGTTTCACCTGGAATCTGTATGGTTCATCCTCATGACCCAGGATGGACAATATCTGCAAACAGCACACAGAGTCTCAGAGGGGGCATGCCCAGTGCTCAGACCACAGCACCCTTGAGAGCGAATCCAGCGTAAGTCCACATGGAGTGTTGAGAAGGCCGCAGACAAATTTGCCTTCAAAAGGTGTGCCTTGAGGGCTGTTTCATGTCCCAATAACATTTTCCCCAATCAAAAAAATCTGAAAAAATAACCCACCAAGAGGGTGCTTTACATACATTTTTTAAAGGGGTGAGGCTGGCGCTGAGTGCATCAAGATAGCCCAGGGAAGCAGACAGCCTGTGAGCTCTGGGATCGAGAACAGGTCTCAGCGGACACTCAGATCTCCAACCAGGCCCGAGGGCATGAGTTGTCCAGATGGTGTAACTTGCAGCAAACTCCTAATTATAAATTAATGCTATATGGAGACTTGCCCTTAGAAGAGGAAGGGCATGCACTGACGATTCAGCAGTTGGATTTTGATTTCTGATGAAAAAAAACTGACATTCAGATGTATATATTAGACACCTTTGAGTTCAGTTATGATGAGTCTATTTCCCTGAACCTGATAGACCATGGTGCAACAAATTAAAATTTCTGAATCTGCAAATGAGGGAACCCAATCCTATACCTTAGTGGCCCATAGGAGAGGGCGGCTTCCACCCTGTCCCTGTTGCTCCTATACCCTCTCCTTCCTCCTCTCCCCGTCCTAGGAAGCGGAAGGTCGAACTCAACCAGAACCAAGAAGGTGGGCGTGGTCATGGTTATTCCAGGGTGTGGCCACTGTGTGAAGAGCATGGTGGTCTCTAGGGTGGTATCCCTGTGGGGCCCCTGCTCCTGTCCCCATGAGGAATCTGTGCTCTTGGCCCATTTACTCTCAAGCCCTGGAGGCTCACTCAAGGGGGCAGAGTCCCAAGAGCAGGTCTTTAGAAGGAGGGAAAGGGCCAGGCTTAGTCTGCGTCCAAGCAACTCCCTCCAATCCAGTTCTCATCAGACCCGAAGGAGGGTCCTGGGCATTCCTGCAGTTCTAATCAACTGGTACCTAATCACGTGGTACTTTGCTCTTTCAGAACCGCCTAGTGGAGGAGGGAGGGCAGTGGCCAGGCTGGGAGGTTGGGCCGCATGCAGAAGTCCCTGGGTTGCTGGCCATATACCTAACCTGACCTTTAACAGACCCCATTGGAGAGCCCCCATCTCCATGCCGTGAGATGGTGCCTGAGGTGCAACCCGTGGCGGTGACCAGACTCGGCCTTCCCAGAGCCAGTGGTGATTGGTGTGATGGAAAACCATGCATGGCAACGAGCTCAGTGAGTGATTAACCTTGCTCTTGTAACATTTTCCTCACACAGTACGGGCATGATGATGAAGATGACAATGATTTCTGAGATTAAACAATCACTTCAGGAATAATCTGGATCTTACTCCATTTTCAATGTGGTGCTTTGTTTTGGTCTATGGAGGCCTAAATGAATATTCAAGTTTCTCAGTCTCAGCTTGAATGGCATCTGGGGCTGGATAATTCTCTGCTGTGGGAGATTGGCCTGTGTGCTGTAAGATGTTCAGCAGCATCTCTGGCTTCTTCCCACCATGTGCCAGTGGTGCTGTCCCTCAGTGTGGTAACCAAAAATGTCTCCAAACATTGCCAGATATTCCCTGGAGGACAAAATTGCCCCCAGGTGAGAACCACTGCTTTGAAAGGTTGACCCAATTTCTTGCTAACTTAAGGATTGAGTTTAAGTAGTTCTGGTACTTAAAATTCTTCAGGCCAAGGCCCTGTTAAAATACTCTCACTTTACCTGTGTACACACCTTCCTGTTTGTTTATTTAGGAAGGACATTCATTGTCAGGCAGAGGGCCACTTCTTCTGAGGGACTGGTTTTTGTCAACTGACTCCTATCTAGTGCCGTGTAAGATAGTTAGGTTGTGTTTAGTGATCTGTTTCCAGTGGTTCTAGCCTCAGGCTTACTGAGTGTCATTTGGTCAGTGTTCCTAGTAAATTAGGAGTTGATTTACCATAAGCTTCAAGTCTCTGTAAGTTATTTGGGGCCCTAAATTCAACATGAGGGTTCAGACTGGTATGAGGACTGTCCTTTCTCTGCAGAGTTGTGTTTCCAGGTGACCCTCAGATTCCTGAATCACTCAATTACAAATATTCAATAGGAGGCAACTGACCTCGATGAGTGTGTGCCAGAGACAGGGAAGCCACGTGGTGTAGACACGAGTTCCAGGCATTGAAAAAGTCCTCCTTCTTGGTCATCACCTGTCCAATTGATGGAAGAAAAACAACTGTTGGTAATATTCTGAGAGGCTCAAACTTACTAGCCAGACAGATAAGTATCCACATTTTCTTTTCTTCTTCTTTTCTTTTTTTTGAGTTGGGATCTTACTCTGTCCCCCAGGCTGGAGTGCAGTGGCACAATCTCGGCTCACTGCAGCCTCAACTCCAGGGCTCAAGCCATCCTTCCACTTCAGCCTCCTGAGTAGCTGAGACTACAGGCATGTGCCACCATACCTGGCTAATTTTTTATTTTTATCTTTTTTGTAGAAACAAGTTGGTCTTGCTATGTTACCTAGGCAGGTCTTGAACTCCTGTCCCCAAGTAATCCTCCCGCCTCGCCTCCCAAAGTGCTGGGATTGTAGGCATAAACCACTGTGCCCGGTCACAAATATCCACATTTATAATACAATATTAAGCATGGGCACAGCACAGGGCCCTTTGTAGCCTGACCTCTGTAACCTGCAAAAGCTACTTGTTAGAGGAATAAATGTCATACGTATATGGTGAATACAGTTTCCATGTTTATGTTAATTCTTTGCACGTATCAAACTCGAAGGTTACAGACTTTAGAGAAACAATGTGAAGGGGAGGATGCATGTGCAGATAAAGTGAGGCTGTTTAAATCAGGTCACTCACTGCCTCCAGAATTCAAAGTACCAGAACTAACTACGTGAATTGAATTCCCAACACAGCCATCCCACCTTCCCTCCTTCCTTCCTTCCCTTGTAGTCAGATGCTTTCATTTGTTTTCAAAGCGTTTCTTGAATGTCTGCTGCATCTCAAGTGTTGGCACTGGGTAGTCACCATGTTTGATAAATGTGAGAAATTAACACATGTCATTTATTCCTCTCACAAATAGCTTTCATCGGTCTACTCTGTGTAAAATGGTCTTTCCATCACTCCAACGAAGACAAACTTTCTTTCTCTGCTTTGTTTTTCAGTTGGAGGGAAGAGAGGAAATATGACTGGAGTGAAATAAGAATGAAGAGCTGACACAAGGCACAAGAAAGATGCTGAATCACAAACTGTAATAGTTACAATCAAGTAGGAGGAGCTTAAGGCGGTCCTTATGTGACCAGAGAAGAGAGTTAAATTTGGCACTTCTGACTTTTCTTTGCTCCTTCTTGCCTTTCTTTATTTCAGAAACCCGATGGCTTGATATTTAAACATTTAACAATTTTTTGTGTGCTAAAGGAAATAACACTCAAATAGAAAGTTACACTCAATATGTCTGCTTCTCATGTGTTTTAAACTCACACCCTGATGAGCCCTCTCCGTTGGAAAGGCACCTGTTCTCCTGCAGCTCTGCAGTTTCCACAGGGCCTGGAGGACCCCTCGTGTAAAATCCCTCCTGTACAGAGTGCTTTGTGCTCCAGTGGAAAAACAGTGCTGCAGAGAGCCTCTGCCCATGTATAATTTAGCATCATCACCTGGGGCACCGGGCACAGTTTGGAGGACAATGTCACGTGCGCCTCAGGTTCCATACCTAACCAGGGCATTGCATGACAGTAGAGGGAGAGGATAATGTCTGCCCTGCTCCCTGAATCCAGGTCTCTGTACGCTGGAGCTACAATGACAACTGAAGAGGTGTGGCGTACGCATGCAACTCTCAGGGAACAGCCTGAAGAACATCCTTGGCAGGAGAGGACAGGAGCTGGCCAGACACTCCTGGAAGTTCTAGAAGGAGGTGCCGCAACTCTGCCCATCACACCGTAAAGGATAACACCAGGAAATCCCAGTTACTGTTGTTTAATCTCCCAATCACACACTCACTGTCTCCCACCAATGCAGAGGAGACAGAGAAGGGGAAAACACTGTGTGGATGTGTCCAAATAGAATCAAGGACACTTTTTAATTGCTTAAAAAAACTCGATATATGATCAAAAGCAAACCAGGGGCAGACAACTGGCTGGACAACACAGAATGCTGCCTGGGACAATGTAGAGCCCTGCTCAAAGAAAAGACTTTGAATGAGAAAACCTTGCAGAGGGCCCTTTGCAAATCTGGCTATGGCTGTACCTCTCAAAACGTACCAGGGAAAAGGAAAGGACAAGTTCAAGTGAAGGGGAAAGGCCCCTTGAAGGCCTGCCAGCCGGCTCCTAAGTGCTTTTCCTTCTATGTCAACATCACGGTGGTGCTGCAGGATGCACGGGAGCAGGCTCAGCATAACCTCATCCCTACTGCCCAGGGATCTCCCACCCCACCTCCAAACCCACCCCAGGCAGGAAGGAGTGCACCTAGGCCTTGGAGCGTGTTGACAGACAGCCAGCTTTCCTAGAGCAGATGCCCAGAAAAGCAACTGATTGAGAAGCCTCTGTTCCCTTGAATTAGAGTATACTGGCAGGAAATAATGGACTGAAGCCAAGTGGGGGCCACACGGTGGTCCACACACACAGGCGGGCTGACCCAGGAGAAGTGTGGGAGCCACCCTCCATCCCCCTGTTAAGTGGTCAAAATGCAAACATCAGGAGGTCAAACTCTGGCTCAGCCTCCAAGTATAGAGACAGTGTTAACTTGAAGAGTGTCGCTGGTCACAACTATAACCCTGTAATTGGCCGGGCAATGCACACGAGAGTAAAATGTGTTTATTGCACAAACAATATTGTAAAACAACAGAAATAAACCCTATCACCTTAAAAAACCTTCATCTGAGGCTTAAGGAGAGAGGCTTTAAAAAAATGATATGGCTGTACTTTACTTCAGGTGATAAACCTGCTACTGAAAACCTGTGTGTAAATATAGCCATATGCAAACGAAGTACTTCTTAAAATGCACCGGACAACTGGCACCGTTTTAAGCGCTTAATGGTATTTGCCCATTTAGTCGACAGAAGCTCTGAAGGTGGGTTTCATTGAGCTCTTCATTTTGCAGGTGGGAAGCTGTGAAGCAGAAAGGTTCAGCAACTTGACAAGCTTGCAGAGTTGAGTTGGGACTGGGCACGCAGGCTTCTGAGCCTACCACTTTCCTAGCCACAGGCTATACTGCCTCCTAACGGATTGAGGGTGAGTTCATTCTCTGGCAAACCCTGCCCCTCCTGAACATACTTGTTATAAAAATGTATGATCACATATGGTCATATTTAATGTAAACAACATTCCACATTTAAAGACACTAATGAACAGATTTGCCTATCTCCTAGTAAATCATTGCACAGCCAAGACACCAAACTGAACCCATGAATAAACACCTTCCACATGGTAGATGCCCATATATTTTCCCCCTTCTTTTCTAGAAAAGCCTCAAATAAATTCAGGCAGCAAAATAGCCAGTTAAAGATACTTCCCTACATAGGACCTACAAAAAACCTCAGCTGACATCATACTCAACGGCAAAAGGCTAAATCAAAGTGAATCATAGAACTAACTGTAAGAGCTAAATCTATAAAATTCTGGAAGAAAACAGGGGAAAATCTTAGTAACTTTGGGATAGGTGGAGATTTTGTGAGCTAAGACACAAAAAGCTTGAATCTTATCGAAATTAAAAATTTGCTCTCTAAGTATTCTGTTAAGGAAATGAAAAGGCAGGAAACAGATTTGGAGAAGACATTTACAAATCACATATATAATAAAGGACTTCTGTACAGAATTTATAAACACATCTTACAACTCAATAGTAGGAAAACAAAATCCAGTTTAACAAATGGACAAAAAATTTTAACAGACACTTCACTAAAGAAGAGACATGAATGGCAAATAAGCACATGAGAAAGATCTGAGAAATGCAAATTATGACCATAATGAGACACCACTACACAGCCACCAGAATGGCTAAAATGAGTAAGACTGGTAATATCAAGAATCTGCGCGAAATGATCTCTGATGAAATGCAAAATGCTACAGCCACTTGAAAACAGTCTGGCAATTTCTTATAAAGGTAAACATATACCTACAGTAGAACCCAGCCACTTCACTCCTAGGTATTTACACAAGGTAAATAAAAGCATATATTCTTGCAAACACTCATATAAAAGTATTCACAGAAGCTTTACTTATAATAGCCAAAACAGGAGTCAAAACAGATTGCATACATCCATGCAAAGGAACACAACTTCACAATAAAAAGGAACAAACCATGGCTACATGCTACAGCTTGGATGGATCTCAAGGGCATTTTGTTAAGTGACAGGAGCCAGATGCCAAAGATGGCATATACTATACCGTTCTATTTATATTATAGAAAAGGCAAATTTACAGCAAAAAAAAAATGTGTTTCTTAGGAGTCGGGGTTGGAAGAAGAGTCTGATTACAAAGTTGCAGGAGGGAACTTTTTGGGGGTGGCTGAAATGTTCTATATCTAGACTATGGTGATGGTTTTTGACCGTATGTATTTGTCAAAACTCACTGATTGGACACTTGAATCGGGTAATTTTAATATATGTAAATGATATAACATACATTCTTATGTATTTATATATTAGATATAGATAGATTTATTAAAAATATTCCCCAGACTCCCTAGCTGCTAGGGTTAGAAATGTCAGCTTTCATGGCTAATGAGAGTAGGCAGTTGTCTACTGGGCAGCTCTTCTGTGAAAACTATTGTTTTCCTGATAAAGGCACATAGATTTTTTAATCTTTGTCCTTTCCCCACCCACCTACAAGAAGCTCAGCCATCTTGTGACCATGAGAACAGTTAAAAGCTGCACTGTGGAGGCGTATTGGTTTTCTGGAGCTGCTGTAACAAATTACCACACTCCTGGTAGCTAAAAACAACAGAAATGTATTCTCTCACACGTCTGGAGGCTAGAAGGTCAAAATCAAGGGGTCAGCAGCATCATGCTCTCTCCAAAGGCTCTTTCTTGCTTTTTCCAGCTTCTGGTGGTTGCCAGCAATCTCTGGTGCTCTTTGTTTGGCAGCTGCATTGCTCCTGTTTCTGCCTCCACTACCACAGACCTTCTTCCCTGAGTCTCTTCTCTTCTCAAGACACCAGTCGTACTGGATTAGAACCCATCCAGTGTGAGCTCGTCATAACTTGATTACATCGGCAAAAAGCCTATTTCCAAATATGGTCACATTCACAGATCCTGGGGGTGAGGATTTGAATGTATCTTTTTGGAGGACACAATTCAACCCACAACATGGGGACAGAGAAGGACAGCAGGAAGCCGGGCCGTACCTTGTCATGGAGCCACAGCATTTCCCTGGGCTGTCCACCTCTGTCTTCTCATTATGGGAGAACCACAAGTTCCTTGTTTAGTTAAACCACTGCAGTCAAGCACTCTCCCTCCTCTAATTGTGTAAAGGATGTCACAGTTCCTTCTTAACCTATTCAACAGGTTGATGGGGTGCCCAGCATTAGCATAATGCAGGGCTGAGGTGGCAGTTAGTGCTTGGATCCGTCAGGTTCTCTTAACCCAGCCATACCCCCTCACATCATCTCAACCCTGGGCTTTCCTTCCTCAGTCTGCTAAGTCTTAGGGAGCCCCTGGCCTTCTTCCCAGCACATCATTTTAAAGCCTCCGTGATGGATTCCCAACCTACAGCAGCCTCAGTTTCCCTGACTGGCCCACATTTTCCTCCAGCCCTGTGCTCCGTGTCTGCCATGCTTTCTAGCCACGCTGATAGGCTCTGTGTCCCTCTTGACAATCATCCTCCATCCTGGTCCTTACCCAAGACCACCCCAAGGCTTAACATCATGCCCTTCATTTCATTTGTAATTTCCAAGGGGCACCTCCTCCCACACGTTCCCACGCCCATCCAGTCCCACGGGTATCCCCATTCCTCACCCCAGTCTTCTAGCCTGAGACCTCTTCCACGGGCTGCAAGCGTCCACTTGCACATTCCATTTTGCTTAATAGGACGAGCAGAAACCCGAGCACAGGATCCTCTGTTGAATGCATCAGGCCTTTTCAATGGCATCATTTCTGTGCTTCTGCCTTCTGAGTTCTTCAGTCCCCCGACTGTGGCAGCATTTAAAACATTCCCCCCTTTGTGCCAAGCATCAGATCCATTTGCATGTCCTCTGAGTTGTTTGACTGTGTTTATTCCTAAATCTGCCCTCTCCCTTTTCATCTTCCTGTGGATAGAGGGTGGAATCAGAAGGAAAGAAGTGTCCAGCCCTGACCAACAACCATATTCCTGCCCGGAGGGTGGAAAGACCTTACTGAGCGTGGATGTCAGGACACACAGCAGGTACCCATGTTTTAAATTATGCCCATCAAATATGGAGCATAATACCATCTGCAGTTACTTCCAAACATCTGTAAAAGTAGGTCAAACGATGATTTCTTCCCTGCTTTCTGCTCTTTTCCCCGGGACAGCCTCTCTCACCATGCACAGCGGCCCACCTGCTGGACTCATAGGCCCCGTGTTCAGGAGAGAATGAGCCCTGGAACTGCCCAGCAAACCACCACCTTGTGAAGCCATGGGTAATGTCACAAGCCAAACCTTTCCAGCCATAGGATCTTTTTTCTTTCTCCTTTCTGTAACAGGTGTCACCTGTGGCCTGGGCTCCTCCGCACTGCCCCCTCCAGCAGAGTGTGCACCTGGCCTCCCCTCCCTCTGCCGTGGGTCCCTTGTAGCCCTCTATGCCTCCCACTCAGCCCTGGCTGAGAGGTCCCTTGGGGTCCTGCCCACACCTCTGTGACCGTACTGGCCTCTGCGGGCAAAACACAGGCTACCTTCCTCAGAGTCCCCGGGAGTCCCTGAGATGCTTTTGCTTGCCTGGGAGGGTATCCTCATAGATGTAATGTCCCATCTGCCTGGGCCAGGGCCAGGGACAGGACAGGACCATTTCTCAACTGCTCAGCCCCCATCACTGCCTTCCTGTCTGTCTTCCTATTTGACTTTCTGTCTTTCTTGTGTGTTTGTGTGTGTGCGTGCATGTACACGCGTGCTTGTATGTGGTTTTTAGATATTTTTCTGCCTTCCTGTATTTTTCTTTTTTACATTTTATATCTATTTTTGTGTATTGTACATTTTTTCCTTTCTCTCTCTGTCTCTTGTTCTCACTCACTCTTGCCATCATGCTCTCTCCTTCCCTCCCTCCCTCCCTCCCCGTCTCTATCATTCTCTCCCTCCCTCCCTTTCTTTCTTTTTCTCTCTCTCTGTCTCTCTCTGTCTCCCTTCCTCTCTCTCTGGTCTAGATCAGTTGTTCTTTCTGGGCACACTTAACCACTTTTTCACTCTTCTATATTTTTAATTTTTCTGTATCTTTCTGCCTTTCTCTATTTTTCAGTCTTTCCAGTTTTTTTTCCCTTCTTTTGTATCTTTATTTCTATATTTCTGTCTCTGTTCCCCTGGGTTGCTCTTTCTATCACTTTCCTGGGTTAATTCCACTGCTTCCTCTTTCACTCTTCTCTCAAGTGTTCGTACCCAAATAATTTTTCCCCTTTTTCTGTAGATTTTCTATTAACTTGGTTTGCTCTGCTTGGCTTTGGGAAGAAGGGTCCTCTCTTCCTGAACTCTGCCCTCCAAAAGCCGACACCTCTTCCTGAATGGAGGGGTAGGCTCTGGCTGGTCCCCATGGAGTGTCTCCCAGACAGCAGTGAGGCGGCTGGTTCAGCAGCTGTCGGCTCACTGTGGCTTTCTGAATTGGGGATGTGGGATTCTTTGCACCTTTGCCCTAAGCTTTGAACCCGCAATTCCAAGACAGCAGGATAAACAAATCTCCCTCAACATCCTGCCACATATAAGAAAAAGAGGGAGCAAGGACACAGAGGGCACTCTTATGTCTACAGTTCCAGCCTGTTTCCTGTGAGAAGGAGAAGGAAGTGTCCTCCAAATACCCCAGACAGGACTGTGTCCTGGATTTGGGGGCCAGCTGCAGAGTTCTTGTCTGGTCTTGGAGGCCCAGGGAGAGGCCGAATCTGGGCCAGAGTTTAAGCCCAGGGCAATTTGTTCCACTGCTTCGTCCATCCCAGACCCATGCCTGTCTCCAGCTCTGCACCAGTCTCCACTGCATGGGAATCTCCCCTCCCTCAGAAGGTGGCAGGTGGGAGCTCTGCAGTGAAACAGCCCTTGTCTGGGGAGGTGTGCGCCCCTGAGATGCAAGGCTGGAATACACAGCACATTTTCTTAGAGAAACACAAAACCAAAAGTATGGGGAATGCGCCAGTATGTAGGGGTGCAGTCACCAGGACATGCCAAGCACATCCCATGTGCCAAGCAAATGCACTGCAGTGCTAATCCAGTATAAGGAACACATTCTGGTCTTACAGAGGAGTCTTGGAAAAGTCCAGGACCAGTCTTTATGTCACACACTGGAACATAGATTAGGATCTGTCTGGTGAATCCCTATAAGCCCTCCAGATCGCCAAGCCCCAGGAGAGCTAGTTCAACGCAGCTGTGTAGAGCACACATCGTGTTCACACGGAGATCTCCACTAGCAGACCATCTTGTCGACAGCAGCAGAAATATCATCTTCTCCAGTATCCTCTTGGTGCAGGGAAGGTTCTCAGTAAATGTGTATTCAAAGACACACATACACCCATGCACACTCACACACACACATGCATGCACACTCCCATGTGCATACACACAGCTCCCTCTCTTCTGGACTATGTCCAGTTCCAGCACCCATGCCGTCCCCTCTTGCTTCAGATTTCTGCACATTCCATTCTCTCCACCAGAATGTCCTCCTCTTCCACCCAACTGCCTGCTCCTGGTTTCAAGAACGTCACCTCTTCCAGGAAATCTCCCACCAGCTCCCCTTCCCTCACTCCCCATTGTTCAGGTGTCCTCCTCTGGGGTCCCACAAATCCACCAAGGAGGCTCTTGCCATGCTGCTGCTGTGCGAGCACTGCTCTGACCAGGGCAGAAATGCAACCACCCCAGCACCCAGCACAGCACTGAGGGCCTGTGAGGACAGATGACCACATGAAGAAAGTCCCTCTTGCAGGTGATGGCGAGAGTAGAGGTGGACATGCAGGGTGGGAGCAGAAAACAAACTAGATGAGGAGAAATCGTGAGAGTGATTTCCATAGAGAGGCCAACCGCTCATGGTCAGGCAGTTACAGGGTCTGCCTGGGTCTCTGCAGTTCCTTCTCTTTCTCCCACATCATCCTCCAAGCTCTGGCCTGGGCCCAGCAACACGAACTGACCCCAAAGACAAAATCCACTCCTAGTGAAGACTTGACCATTGTCACACACCAGAGTTCCAGTGCATTGCATGCGTTTGAACTGACCTGTTTCTGAAGCTTTTCCATACCAAGGCTTAACTGAAACTGTCAGAACATGAAATCAATAGGGCCTTGGCAAAAGGCTTCTATAATTGAATCTATTACTTACTAATTTCTCCTCCTTCTCCCCTTTTGTGTCCAATAAAGAGTCTGCTTTTCATTACTGAGTCTTTTAGAATAGAAAATGATTGTTGGATGATACATTCTCTTTGGTCACTTAGTGTACATTTGAACTCTACGCTCCTGAACTGGATCTTGGTAATGTCCAACAACAGATATGTAAATAAAGGTTTGATACTGTCACCCTTTCTTAACAGCTTTCTCATTTTAAAAGTTCCTCTCTGACTGTTCTGGTGGATGGAGAAAATCAGGCCTTAAATAGATTTTACAGGCACTAAAGTATGCATTTGGAGTACCGTCAGCTAGAAAGATCTTGTTTCAATAATATGATCTTTACGTTGGGCTAAAAACGATGTTATGGAACCTGACTGCCCTTAGTGACTGCTTAGAGCTGACATAAGGCAGAAAAAGGTACATTTAATATGGAAAAGAAATTAGGCCTTAAGACCTTTGTTTCCTGAATCTCTGCAGTGGCTCAGCTGGTGCTGGGCCCATGAGGTTGCGGCAGGAGGCATTCTTGGGGGCGTGAGTGGCAGGCGATGTGTGCAGCATGCAGAAAACCCATTCCACTGGGATTCTGGGGCAAATCCAGTGAAGAAAGAACTGGCATGGGAAGCCCTCACCCCACTGCAACCTCCACGTATCCAGCTCTACTAATGTCATCCCATCCTCGCAGCATGCAAGCCAGGGTCCTGGGGCCCCTTTGGACTTTTCCTTTAACTTGCTCCCATCAAACCACCTCAATCCCCACCAACACCTCCCTGGCCTCTCTGCTGTCACCCCAGCTCAGGCTGCACCCTCGCTCTTCCAGGCCATTGGTAACTTGGCCTTTGAACAGGTCATCCTCTCAGCACTGATCACAGAAGGCTCTTCCTAGACACCCACATGACCAGGCCATGGCCCAGCAGGGAAGGGGGAAACGGAAGGTCCACAGCCCCGCGCACAGAGCACCCAAGGCCGTGGGCCTGCCCACTGTCACAGCCACCCTGTCCCACCAGCCTTTCTAGCCCGTGACTGGCATGATGCTCAGGCTGAATGTGCCCGTCGCTTGTTGACATCCCCGTGCCTTGCCTCGAAGGTCCGCCCCACTCTCCACCTGGGCGTGACAGGATGCAGCATTCCCTGCCATGAATCATTCAAGACTCAGCTTCAATCCCATGGTCATCCTCACTACTGCACCAGCCCCCCCCCACAGAATGGGGCGCCCCTTCGGCTCCCCCATACCTCTCGCCTTGCACTTCCCCTGCCTGGTACAATTGCCACCGTATCCTCCCAGACTGAGAATTCATTGAGCCAGGGATTGTATCTTAGTCACTCTCACACCCCAGAATTTGCACAGAGCCTGGAACACGGGGAGTCCCCAGGGAGCAGTATTTTTCAAACGAGAATCTAGTCAGTAAAAATGAAAACGTTTACAGGTCTTTTATTCTTCATTGTTTATTTAAATGTCTATCTGCCGCTTTAACTAAGCTTTTTATTTATTTCACTGTCACAAAGTGTTTTGTATTTCTGGTTATGCCTTTAGGAATACTAAAGCTTGCACATGTTCAGAACTTTGGGACAGTTCTGAGCTTCTGTGCATGAGGTGGGGAGAGGAGTTCAAGATACTTTTGAGTAAAACAATATGAGGGATTAAACAACTATAGCAACGACAACTAAACCACCACAATGATAATAACAACAACCAAACTTACCACAGCAGGAAAATGTCCATGATCCCAGCTGACCACAAAGGTCTGCTCACTGGCTTTGTGGCAGGCAGGATGAAATAGGATAACAGGCTCACTCCTGTGTATCCCAATAGTCCCAGCCCCAGTAGTGCCCAGCCCCAGGACAAGTCCACTCCCTAGCCAGGGGGAACATTAATAAACTGTAATCCAGTGCTCACTCACTTGTACAAGTCAGACTCGGACTATCCAAATTGCCTAAGTGCTGGCGAGCAGGAAAAGAGGAGAGGCAGGAATCTTAAGCAGGTCACCAAGAGCATCCATGTGGGATTCTAGGTCAGTAAGTGGCCCTTCGTCCCTCCCACTGAGCCACTAAACGGGCAGGGGGTCTGGCTGGAGGAAGCCCTTGACGGCTTCCTTGACGGATCTGACTCTCTCCTCTGCATCAATGCTGCGTCCTAATGCCACATGCCACTTGCATGCTTGGTCCTCAATGCCTCATCCCCAATGGAAGCCCTACTCCCAACTTGGCTTGTGGTCCCAGAAGTCTCCCCACCATACCACACTGCTGCAGGCAGAAGGCTGGCTACCATGATGGAGCTTGGGCAGAAACAGTGTGGGTGAACTGCCCGACCACTTCATCAGTTTCCTTTTCTGAGTCCTGCAATCAGATTTCTAGCCGTGTGGCAAGACAGTGGGCTCTGGGCAGCTCCTCACCAGGGCAGGAAAATGTCCATGAGCCCAGCTGAGAGCACAGATTGCTGTGAATAGGGTAGTGATGGCTCCTAAACATAGTGTAGCGGTTTGGATTGTCTCGTTTGTTTCTAGGAGGAGGTGGAATCGGATAAGTAGGAAAACTCCTGCTACAACTATAGTGCTTGAGTGGAGTAGGGCGGAGACAAGGGTATGCCCATTGGCTCTGTGGCAGGCAAGATGAAGCAGAATAAAAGGCTCAGTCCTGTGTACCCCAATACTCCCAGCCCCAGTAGTGCCCAGCCCTAGGGCAAGTTCACTCCCTAACCAGGAGGAACATCAAGAAACTGTACTACGGTAATCAGTCATTTGCACAAGTCAAACTCACTAGCATGGGGTGATCGGCAAGCTAGAAAAATATCATTTCAAAGTCCGTCCTTCAATCATGAGCCCGGAGTTTGGCACATGATTTACCAGACTCTGAAACTGAACTCTGTCCTGTGCCCTCACCTTTGGCTAATTTGCCCAACTTCCATGACTGGTCCTTCCTCACCATCTTGCAGGGGCCCTGCTTCTCCAACAAATAGAATGTTCAGTCTCTCTGTGGCCCTCTGCCACCCCTTGCCAGACTTCTGCGACCCTGGACATTGGAGTAGACCCCCACCCCAAGGATTGTCACCAGGCTGTCTGGATTCCATGTACTGGCTGGCCTGGGCACCCACCGCTATTCTTCCGTGTGCCACTGAAAAGTCCCAAGCACAAAGCTTGGCCCAGAATTGACATGTGGTGAGTGTCAGCGGTTGTCATCGTCCATTGCTGGCCCTCAATTGGTGTATCAAGATTCAGAAGCTGAGAACTCATGTTCCGAACTTATAGATCTCTAGTTTCTAACATGAAAAGACAAAGTTCCCGTAATGTCCGCAACCTTTCTAACTGCTGTGAGGCACTGTTTAAGTTATATCTTTACATGTTTTCATTGAGGTCTAAAATGCATACAGTGAGATGTGCAGCACACATAAATCTTAAGTTTGCAGCTTGAGGATTTTTTTTCACATGTGCATACACCCTTGGAATCACCCAGGTCACAGTGCAAGTCCTATTCCCTTTTTGTGTTCTCTTTCAGGCAGTACCACCCTCTCCCACTCAGATTGTGATCACCATATCATCAACTAGTTTCGCCCTTCCTTGAATGTCACACACATGGAATATACATTATTAACTCCTTTGTGTCAGGCATCTTTCACTAAACATAATGTTTGTAAAATTTACGTATGTTGTGGCATGTAGTTCATTCCTTTTTATTTTTGCTGAGTAGTATTCCATTGTATGAAATACAAGAGGGGACAGAATTATTTCTTGGAGGGCACACCTCTTAGAATATAGACTTCCTATGCTAAGTAAGTGTTCTAGGAACCCATCAGCATCAGTGTACCAGCTAGCATTGTTGTGAGTGGTTGCATTCTGTTACAGTGAAAAACAAATTTTTTTTGGAGAGTCTTTCAGTGTGTTTGCCCATTTCATGATGGGTAATTTACGAGCGGACCTGCTCACACGGCACCAAGTGTTCAGCATTTTTGACCAAAAACAGCATGACCTCCATGCCCCAACCTCCTTATTCACCCAATCTCACGCCGCGCCACATTTTTTGGTTTCCCCAGATAAAAACGTTCTCAAAGGGAAAAATTTTGCCCATGGGGAAGAGGTGAATCAAAAAAACGGCAGAAGCACTAAAAGGCATCAAAATTGAAGAGTTCAGAAACTGTTTTGAGCAGTGAAAAAAAGTTTCGATAGGTGTATTGCATCAAATGAAGAGTACTTTGAAGGTGACTGAAGTTTAAACATGTAAGGATAAATACGCAATTTTTTAATAAATAAATTCTGGTTTCTTGGGGAGTCTCTCATCGTATGTCACAGTTTGCTTATCTAGTCTCATGCTGATGAACATTTGGTTTCCAATGTCCCGTTTGGGGCTATTATTAATAAAGCTGCTATGAACATTCCTATACATGTCATTTTGTGAGCATATACTTCCATTTCTCCTGGACAAGGATCAAGGGAGGGAACTGCTGGGTCATAGGACAGCTGTGCATTTAACCTTGTCAGAAACTGCCAAACAGTTTTCCAGAGTGGTTATTGCCATTTTAGACTGCCAACAGCAATTGTGAGAGTTTTGGTTGTTCTGTTTCATTGCCAGAATTGAGTGTTGCCATTCATTTTCGTTTAACCATTTCAGTGGGTGTGTCATGGTATTTCACTGTGGTTTTCATTTCTATGTCCCTGATGACTAATAAGATTAAACAAAGTTGCATGTGTTCATCAGCCATTCTTTTATCTTCTTTTATGAAGTATCTTTTCAAGTCTTTTGAGCATTTTTTTCTTGGATCGTGTCTCTTCATTACTGCATTTTTAGAAGTCTTTACATATTCTGTATAGAAGTGGTTTATCTGATACATGTGTTGCAAATATTAACTCCAAGGTTATGGTTTGTCTTTGTATGTTTTTAATGGTATCTTTTAGAAAAAAATGCTCTTGGAAAAATGTCAACATAATATTTAATTTACCAATTATTATTTTTTGTGTATTTCTAGGAAATCTTAGTTTACGCCAACTTCCCAAAGATGTTCTCTTACATATTCTGAGAATTTATAGTTTTCTCTTTTACATTTAAGTCTCAAATCAATCTCAAATTAACTTATGTAGGAAATAGGTTACAGTTCATTTCTTTTCCACTCAGATATCTAGTTGTTTACTCTATTATTAAAAAATTATCTTTGCATTATTGAATTTCCTGCATACCTTTGTCAAGAATCAAGTGAACATAAATGTGTGGGTTGATTTCTGGACTCCATAATGTTCTCTTGATTTGTTTATCTTTATGCCAATACCATAAGTCTGTATTACTAAAGCATTAGCACAAGCTTTAAAATCAGGTAGTACAAGCTGTTCACATTTCTTCAAATTTCGCCAAGTTGTTTGGGCTATTTTAGGTCATTTGCACATTCATATGAATTGTCAAATCAGCTTGTGAGTTTCTATAAACGTTCCTGCAGAGATTCTTTTTTTTTTTTCCCCGAGATGGTCTGGTTCTGTTGTCCAGGCTAGAGTACAGTGACATAATCATAGCTCAGTGTAGCCTCCAACTTCTGGGCTCAATGGATCCTCCCACCTTAGCCTCCCAAGTAGCTGGGACTATAGGTGCAAGCTACTATATACAGTGAATTTTATTTTAAAAAATTTCTTTAGTGACAGTGTTGCTCAGATTGGTCTCAAGCTCTTGGCCTCAAGTGATTCTCCTGCCTTAACTTCTCAATCCTGCCAATATTTTGACTGAGATGGCGCTGAATCTATAGAGCAATTTGCAGAGGATGAACATCATAGCCATACTAAATCTTTCCACACACAAACACAGTATATACACAGTATATGCACAGTATATTTAAGCTTGCTTCAATTACTCCCTGTGTGTTTTATAGCTTTCAATGTACAGATCTTGCATGCTTGGTTTTATTGTTAAATGTATTCTGAAAAAAATCATGTTTTTCAATGATGTAAATTAAATTTTATCTTCTAATTGCTTATTGATAGCAGATGAAACAAAATGTATTTTGGATATTGAGTTTGTATCCTGTAGCCCTATGTTGATTTATTAGTTCTGGCAGTATTTTCTTTTGTAAATCTTCTCTATTTTTTTTTTCCTGCCTTATTGCACTGGTTAGACCCTCCAGTAAGGTGGTAAACTGTACATTCTTGCCTTGTTCTTTATCTTTGGGAGTAAAGCATGTAATAGTTCACTATTAGGGATGATGTTAGCTGTAGGTTTTTTGCAGGTGTACTCTTCAAAAATTGAGGAAATTCCTATCTACTTCTAGTTTGCTAGAACTTTATTGTGAACTCATGTCGGACTTCATTAAAAAATTTCTTCATGATATAATCTTATATTTCCCTTTACTTTGTTGATATTGTAAATTGTATTGACTTATACTTTCAATGCTAAACCAACCTTGCATTTCTGGAATAAATACTACATACTTATTTAGTTTCATTTTGTTTAATGATAAGTACTTTTCTTAGCATTTCTTGTAGTACATTTCTGCTAGTGACACATTCTATTAGCTTTCCTTTACTGAAAATGCTTTTATTTTCTGCATACATGTGCACATGTGCACACACACACACACACACACACACATACTACATACACACCTTGATCTAGAGCTCTAGGTAGACTACATTTTTTTTCCTTCTAGCAGCACAGAAAAGATATCTTTTCATTGTCTTCTGGCTCTAATATTTCTAATGAGAAGCCAACCACCATTCTGTCTTTACTTTTCTGTACCTAACGTTCTTTCTCCTCTGGTTACTTTAAAGATTTATTCTTTATTTTAGGTTTCCAGCAGTTTTACATGATGTGCTCCTGTTTTTGTTTGTTTGCTTGTTTGTTTGAGTTGGAGTCTCACTCGGTCGCCCAGACTGGAGTGCAGTGGCCGCTCCTGGCCACTGCAGCCTCGACCTGCTGGGCTCTGGTGATCCTTCCGCCTCAGCCTTCCAAGTAGCCAGAACTACAGGTGCGCGCTACCATGCCCGGCTAATTTTTTTGACTTATTGTAGAGATGAGGTCTCGTCAAGTTGCTCAGGTGGGTCTCGAACCCGCGGGCTCAGGCAATCCACTCACCTCAGCCTCCCAAGGAGCGGGATTACAGGCTGAGCCACCAAGCCCGGCTTAAAATTTTATACAGAAAGTACACTTAAAAGTTGATGGACAAAATGCCAAAAACTTTATGATGAAACAAGAAAAAAATATAAGCAAACAATACATAAAAAAACATTAAAAAGGCCTTCATACAGGTGAAAAACTGTTCAAAGTCACTCATAATTAGAGCAACATGTATACTATTTATTACCTATCAAATTCACAGAAGTTAAAAAGTATGGGAACATATTCTGTTGATCTGACTGTGAGGAAACAGACTTTGCTGGGTGGAATGTAAACTGATAATGATCCTCCAAAGGATAATTTGACAATACCTAACAAAATACAAATACACTTACCTTTGGATCCAGCAACTATATTACTAGAAACTAAGATACTCAAACAACACACACACACACACACACACACACACACACACACACACAAACATATATACATATAAAATATATACACACACATATATAGCTATATATATATAGTTATTCATTATAATGTTATTTGTAATTAGAAAATATTAGAAGGAGGAATTAAATGCACAATTAAATATATGAGAGTGATGAGAGTGGTTGGGTAATTCACGGTATGTTCACAAAATAGATGATTCTTTCTGCAGGTATAAAAAAATGAAAGAGGTATATTTCTATAAACTGACAGGAAGTGATTTCCAGTACATGCTGTTAAGGGGGGGAAATGTAGAAGAGTGTTTTTAGTGTGCTAACATTTATGTAATAAGTAAAGTAACATAAAGAAATATGTATGTATCGGCTAGTTTGTGTGAAAGAAATACAGAAAGGATAAGCCAAAAACTAAAGAGACTTGCTGCCTGTATGAGGTGTGTAGTAACAAAGGGAAGAGGTGGAAGTGGGGTGGCTGGAAATTAGTGGTAGCTCTCTTCTTGTATGTCACCGAGTCTTAGAAACTTAGTAATGTTTCACAGAGGACATAAGGAACTAACATCTATCAGGACATAGGGGAGCCCATAGGAGAATGCAAATAGTAATACATGAACCTGTGTTACAAATGAATCACATAACCACAATGAAGGATAAATAAGGAAAAAGAAACTAAAGAAACTTTGTAAATATTGTTTTAACTAAAGATACTGTAAGCCTAAAGTCACAAACAGCAACACTCTATTCTATTAGTAATATGTTTCTCACAGGGGTATGAGTTGGTAATTCTGAAATTACTTGATATATATACTGGAGATGAGCAAATAAATAAATACAAAGTGAACAACAAAAGTCTGGTTTCCATTTTCTCAGAGAAAAAAGTTTACAAATAGGAAAGAGGGACGGCTAGAATAAACCCTGCTGTTTATCTCAAAATGGAAGCTATCAGTATAAACTCATGATTTCTAATATACACGCATACAGGTCTGTGTGAGAATGTGTAAGTCAATATGCGTACATATATTTCCAAGTTTTGAACAGGCCTAGAAGCAGGGACAACCCAGTAGCAATGAGCACACTCAGTGACCAGACATTGGTTCTTAATTACCATTCTTCAATAAAAGGAACCAGGGCTCCTTGCAGAAATGACTGATTATAGGGCTGGCAAGGAAAACTACAAGATGAGTCAGAAAGTAAGAAAGTACTCCAGAAAAGGATGTGGACATATCAAAGGGACATAGGGGCCAACCTAGAGGGGCTCTCAATGACAAAAGTTTGGAACAATTTGAGCAAGAAAATAAATAATAGATAGTATTGCATTGTAACCCAAAGCACAAAATAAAGATGTATAAATCCATACTGATATAAACATTACTTAACTGAATAAGTAAATAATTGAGGGAGAAGAGATAATGCTTGCTTCCAATAAAGAAATACAATAAGAATAAAGAAAATAGAAAATCCCCACTAGACAAACACCACAGTATTACTTGTTTCCAAAACCATCCATTGATGGATGCTAAAAATAATAGGTGAGAATTTGAGGAAAAATAGGATATCTGCGTAGTCAAATATCAGTCCCATCTTTGCCCTTGGTAACTGTATTACCTTGAAGAAACCATTAACATTCTTGATCTTTAGGCTGCTTATCTGTAAATGAGTTGGTTGGACTAGGTGACCCCAAGGGCTACTTCCAGCTCTCCCATTCCCGAGGCAAAGGCTGAATCTCCCATGTAAATATCAGGAGTATAGCATGTCCTTTTCCTCTCCCTTCCTTTGGTTTCCCCCTCCTCCTTTACTTTCCATTCTCTTCGATAATAGACTTCTCTAGGAAGAGGATTTAAGAGTCTTTCTATGAGAAAAAGATGGAGAAAGTTAGAACTAAAAGAAAAAGAAAATATAGTTCCTAATATTAACTGGTGTCTGGGTTGTTAGGGGGTAGGAAAAGGAGCAAAAGAGAAAAAAACAACAAAAAACAGGGACATTTCTCACGACCAGCCATAACAAAGAGGGACGTGCCACGGTGAGGCTTGGGAGCACTGTACACCTGGGAGGTGGGCACAGTCAGTCTCCATCTTCCTGCCTGTCCACCCACGGATCCCTCGAGACCACCATCTAGTCCTTCCTGAGTTGCTATTCAGCGCTTACTGTGATGTCATCCTTTCCCTCTGGAGTCTTAGGGTTTTTAAACCTGATCTCTCATTGAGCAATGGGAATACATTCCCCAGTATAGGACTTCCAAGCACCAGTCAGCAGAGAGGGAGCTTCACTTTTGCACAAGGTGGCCTTTGCAGAAGCAGCTGTCCATGCCCTGAAGATGCAAACAGGGCCTTCCATCAGATCATCTTCCCAACCCAGCATGACCGCAGGAGTAAGAAGATGCACCAGGTTCAACGCGAGCTATGAACTCAGAAAAACTGGTTTCTAACCTTATTTCCTGTCTTTGATCATCTGTCTCTGGAACAAAGTAAAACACCTACCATTCAGGTCATTGTATCGCTTTTTAAAAATCAAATGAACACGGATCGCCAGCTATTACTCTCTGTTGCTCATCCCTACCTCAAAGTCTCGGTGCAGAACAAACAAACCAGTACTGGATTTTCTCTTTTTGGGTTCCTCACAATGGCTTTCCCAGCTCCTCTCCAGATCTGCCAGCTACCACCTGACCAAAGCTCTTGAAGGCTCCTGATAGATGGACAGTCTATTGGTCCTTTGCCAGGCACCTGACACGTGTGTGCCATCCCATCACCATTTTCCACAGACAAGAACTTAGGTGAGATTCCAAACCCAGCCAGGTGATCGGTGCAAAGATGCTGTCAATCTACAATTATAACAAGCAGAATAGCTTGTTAGAAAGACAGCCTTTACAGGAGTATAGCGGTTTTATTATGTTTTAAAGATCTAGATTAGAAGCTTTAAAGTCACACACACACACACACACAGAGTAGTCAGATTACACGCTGACCACAACAATAAAAGCTGTGGGCGACAGTAATTTTTCTCTACAGGAAGCTCTAGAAAGTTACATTTCTAATCATCTGATTTCCAGTCTCTGCCAATTCTCCACCCAAATCTCCCCAATTCTGAATAAGGAAAAATAACTTCGGGCAGTTGTTTCCAAAAGCTTGCTGCTCCTGGATTTTGAGGATAATTCATGACGTTCATTTGCAAACCACTTCCCTTTTCCTTGTGACTCAGCCTTATAGCGTGGTGGAGGGCAACCCGTATCAGGTTTTCTAAATCAACCTTTCCCAGACGATTCTTAGGCACCCTGTCATGGTGGGAGAAGCCGCTAGAGGAGGGGAAGGATGTCACAGGTGATGAGAGACAGAATAGGAACCAACTCCTGGCGATCTAAAACTATTCCCAGTCCATTTGTATTCTCATCCTATCTATCTGCCCAACTTTTGTTATGTACACTTGAAAACAGTCATTTGTTAAACATATTGACTACCGAGAGTCTATCTTTTCCTTTATAAATTTACTCCATAGAACAATAGAATATTCTCAGGTGACAAGAATATTTGTTCTTCCCACTGATGGGGAAATGACTCAGCAACCATGTAGAGCAGTCAGTTACAGCAAGACTTTGGAGAACGGAAGAGCAGGGCATCCAAGAGCAGCTAGGTCCCTCTCACAGCCACCAGCAATGGAAGGAAGGGCATTTCCTGCTCCACTTGGAGTGGAATTCTGGCTACACCGCAGAGGGGAATGCATTCTCAGGTGACAGCAAAGGCTTATTCTTGCCTGAAGACTCAGCGGTCTTCTCCATTCCCCAACTCTGCCCCTGGCATTCGCCCCAGGATGAAAGGTAGATGGTCTTCCATTGTGCTGAGAAGGGTTGGCCAAGCATCTCCATAGTGCATTTGAAGAAAATTAAAGCACATTACTAAAAAGCTGAGAGGAAAAGCAGATTTCTGAAGCCCACTTGTGTTTCTGACTCTTTTATATTTACAGATTTTGAACCGAATCACAGGGTTATTTTTAGGAGATCTTGGAATTCTAGATCAAATCACCCTCTCTTGGACACTGCCCAGAGACTATTGCCCAGACTCTGTTTGGATCAGATGTTCAGATTGCTAAACAGAATCATTTTATTTCAAGAAACACAAAAGTGATGTAGGAAGACATGAGCCAACATAGAGCTAAAGCTGGTCCAAAAATACAAACTAAAATACAGAAGTCCATATTCTTTCCTCTAAGCATGTAGGTTTCACTTTAACTTAGCATATATTTTGTTTTGCCTTGGGCTAAAACTGGATACGGACTTATTCCAGGGCAGGAGTATTTCTTCATAATGTCTGTGGTCTCCCCCTGCCTGGCCCTAGAAGACTATCTGTGCTCTATGAATATTTAATTGAATTGACCATAAAAATGATTACATTAATGGAAGTAACTAAGATTATTAACATGAGTGCAGGTCTATAGTTTTTTTTTTTACACTACATATTCTTACTCCAACCTTGCAAAAAGTTTATATCATATCTACTCTTCTTAACTTCAATTGTAGCTGTGGAGGCTGAAGCTCAAAAGGAGTAAAACTTAACTGTCTGATTCTAAAACTTGTATTTCGCTTACCACACCATATACCCAATGTGTATTTTATGTTTGGAAGACATACTCAACGTGTGTGTAAAGGTTTTCTTCTCTAAAATGAACAATTTGGTCTCTGGCAGAAAAGAACTATAAGCAGAAAATACTTTTGAATATTTAGTAAGTCTCCAAGAGCATCTTATACCATGCTGAAAATACAATTAAAAGTAGATATTTTACAGTGAAACTATTTTTCTAATACTGGTTGAGCATCCCAAATCCAAAAATCCAAAATCGTAAATGCTCCAAAATCCAAAACTTTTTGAGCACTGATATGATGCTCAAAGGAAATGCTCATGGGAGGATTTTGAATTTCAGATTTTCAGATTTGGGATGCTCATAAGTATAATGCAAATATTCCCAAATCTGAAAAAAATCCAAAATCTCAAACACTTCTTGCCCAAGCATTTTGGATAAGCTATACTCAACCTGTACCAATGAAATGAAAATACAGGTAGAGGGAGAGTGGGGAAAAAAATAAAATGAAAATATGAAAAGAAGATGATAGACTACCAAACCCTGACTACAAAAAGTTAGAAAATTGGAGAAATATAGTCTTAGCAGAATGAATGTGGAGAAACGTGGACCCTGATGTGGTGTTGGGAAAACATAATTTGGTTCAACATTTATCGAGAATAAATTTTGCAGCATAAAAAGACTAATATGACACTGTCCATAATAACCAAAAAACGAGAAGAATCGGAATGTTCTTATTGATATAGAAAGATAGTCATATAACATTACTAAATACAAATATTAGCTTTAAAAGATTATAATTCCCCTTTATATTTTGCTTCAAGAATGTATATGTCAATGCCAAAAGTTTTGAATGGTTTTTGGTTTTGGATACTGTATGAGTTATCTATTGCTGTGCAATAAAATACTCCCAAATTTAGCATCTTAAAACAGAAAACATTTATTATCTCTCACAGTATCTGAGGGTTAGGAATCTGGGCATGTCTCGGTTGGGTGCTTCTGGCTCAGGATCTCATGGGGTTGCTGTCAAGTTGCTGACTAAATGAGGCCTTGCAGTCTCTGAAGACTTGACTAGGGCTTTAGAATACATTCCCAAGCTCATTCATATAGTTTTTTGCAAGAAGTGTCAGCCCCTTGCTACATGAGCTGCTTATACCCAGAGTGAGTTATGAGAAAGGGATATGAGAGGGAGGGAAGGGGAAAGAGGGAGAGAGAGGGAGAGAGGAAGGGTGGGAGGAAGAGAGAGAGAGAGAGAGAGAGAGAGAGAGAGCCTGGCTCTCACAATCCATCCTAGGGCTCCCAATGATTCACATTCCTCTATAAATATACACTTTCCAAAGCCCACAAAAATTTCACCTCATTACAGAATCAACTCAAAGTTCAGAATCTCATCCTCTAAATTCATTCTAGGCACACAAAGAGTTCCTCAGCTCTCATTCCTCAAGTACATTCCTCTCAATTTGAAGGATGTTAACTAAGGAGACAAGTTATCTGTTCCTCACACAGCTCACATACAATGCTGGTACAGGATAGGATAACTACTGAAGATACTCTTACTCAGAAAGGAGGAAAATGGGAGAAACACAGGAGCCAGTGGTCCATATAAATTGTGAAATCCAGTTGGGCTAAAGTCGAAAGTCTCTTGATTAGGACTCAGTCCTGCTCATACCTAGGTGATTTTATTCTTTGTGGCTCTTGGCTCCACCCTTTAGGTTCTTGGTTCTTCCCTCTGAGGCATCCTGACTGTTTCATGAAAGGTAGCGCATGCTTGCAGCTGGGTGGTTTTCTCAGCTTGCTTTCCAGTTGTCGAAGGTTGGTGGCTTTATTCATTTTGTTTTGTCTCTGTACCTTCAGCACAAATTGAAAGATCTTTGGCTGACATGATTCTCTTAAAAACATTGCACATCTACTGTGAATCTTTCTGGGAAGTCGTTCCATGAGACAAAAACATGCCCACAAATTTCTTTGACAGAGGCCCTTGAGGGTATTGAAAAGGCTGACAGACAATACCCCTAAGCTTCCTAGAAGCTCCATTAGTGTGATTGAGAAAGTTCACCAGCCATACTCTTAATTTCTTCAGAAGGCCTTTTGCATGACAGAAGACTCACCTTCCATCTTTCTCAATTTTTAAAGGATTTTATAGTCACATTGTGGGCTTTATCCTTAGATTATGCACTTCTGATGGTGTCCTGGATTATATCTTTGCCCTGAAGCCATTTCTTAATTTTTTAAATGTTAGGGTTGTTTGCTGCTAGGGGCCTCACCATAGGGGATGCTTATGTCATGGTTTTTCCCAGGGTGAGTTGAGAGAAATAGAGAGAGCGCACACACAACTGAGAACCAAGAAATCATAACGTTTCTTATAATCTAATCTTGGAAGCAACATGCCATTACTTCTGTTGTATGTTACACAGACCAACACTGGCAAAGCGTGGGAGAGGACTATCCCAAGGTAAGGACGCCAAGAAGTGGGGATTTGGGGGGACCATCTTGGAAGATAATATGCTGTTTGGCACATACAGGCCCATGGTTATAGTAACATCATTTTGGCTTTGAATTGTTTAATGTTTTTGAATCCTTATTTTTTTTAAAGATTGCTGACAATTATGGGTTGAGATGTATCCCTCTAATTTTGTATGTTGATGTCCCAACCCCCCATATCTAAGGATGTGACCATATTTGGAGACGGGGCTCTCTAAAGAGGGTAGTAAGTTAAAATGAAACTGTTAGTGTGGGGTCCTAATTCAGTATGATTGGTACCCTTATAAGAAGGGACACCCGGGGTGTGAATGGCCATGGGAGGCAGCAAGAGGATGGCCATCTGCAATCCAGGGAAAAGGACCTCAGAGCAACCATCCCTGTTGGCACCCTGATCTTGGATTTCTAGCCCTCAGAACTGTGAGAAAATACATTCTGTTGTTTAAGACACGGTCTGTGGTATTTTTTTTTAATGGCAGTCCCAGCGAACTATATCCGCCTTCTGAAAGATATCTGAAAATATCTTGCTGTTGCCTGACATGTGCTTATTCATCTTCTTTTGAAAATCTTTTTAGACATCATTTTTGTTTCGTTGTATATAATTATACATCCATGTATATAATTAGATGTGTTCCATACACAATGTGTGATCTAATCTAATCTGAGAGTCTGTGCTTTTACTAGGGGATTGAAACCGCTTTCATTTCATATTACAGCCCATTTAAAATTTAATCCTCCATTCTCCAGAGACGGGAGCTGCAGGGATTTATGGCTCTTTAGGATGGAAATGTATCAGAAGCTGTCCCTCCACTGCTTAGTGTGGACTGACTTAAGGGATCATATTGTAATGGAAATGTTGTTCTCCAGGAATTACCAGATCAGCTCAGTTCAAGATCAAAGCACTAATCTTCTGGGGCCAGGGAGAGGGGTCTTGAGTTGAGCCAAATTAGAAGAGACAAAGGGAATATCGCAATTAACAGGAAGCAGATTCTGGGAAGGGATCCTGGAGACATTCTCAAACCAAGGACAATTAGCAGTGGGAACTCTAACCTGCAGTCCCAGCCATAGTGTAGGTACTTAAAGGAACAACACTGGAGTGTCTTTAAATGCTTCAAGAGCATGCTTTCATGTTTTAAAAATTGTATTTTTAAATTAATGTGACATTATTATTATTACTTACTATCACCTTTTTTTCAATAGCTTTAGGAGTACACATGGTTTTTGGTTACATAAAAGTATTTGCATAGTGGTGACAAAGTCTGGGCTTTAAGTGTACACGTCACCCTCACTAGTGCACATTGCACCCAGTAGGTGATTTTTTGTCACCCCCCCTTCCCACCCATCCCCTCTGTGTCTCCAACGTCCACCATACAATTCTCTATGCCTTAGCAGACCCATAGCTTAGCTCCCACTTATAAGTGAGAACGTGTGGCATTTGGTTTTCTGTTGTTGCGTTACTTCACTTAGGATAATGGTCTCTAATTCTATCCAAGTTGGAGCAAGAGACATTATTTTGTTCTTTTTTATGGCTGAATTGTATTTCATGGTGTGTGTGTGTGCACTACAGTTTCATTTTCCACCAACCAGCTGATTTCTCAAAGAACTAAAGTTGATCTAACATTTGAGCCAGCAATACTACTACTTGGTATCTACCCAAAGGAAAAGAGGTCATTATACAAAAAAATATACCTGTACCCTCACGTTCACAATTCACAATTGCTAATAGCATGCTTTCTTATTTGTTCTTTGGCTTTGCCCTTGATAACACAAACTTCTGGCCGCACAGTCATCTTCTTCGTCTTCTACAGTGATTTGGAAAGCAGGCATCGTGGGTTCAGTACTTGTGTTAGCTTTTAACTTAATAAAATGTATTTTAACATATGCTTCTCTAATGATCAAAGTCAGAACAAAACAAGATCTTTTGTTTACCCTTCAATTAAAATAAGAAATTCAACATGTTTTTACTGTATTTTTCATCTTACCTTAAAAAATAGCATAGACTCAATCTATTACAGAACCAGTCAGGTTTTTCAAAAATTCGTGTTTTTTTCCAAAAAATATTTTAAGCTTCTATATTTAATTTTGTAACTTAAAACAACAACAACGCATATACGTTGGCTTCACAAGACCCAATGATCCTTTTGTAACCCGTCTTCCTTATTTTTGCGTGATCAATTTTTGATTCTTTTTAGTGTTCCATGTTGTAGGTCTTTGAAGAATTATGTAAGGAGGCTATATGAGTAAAATTGCTTCTGATTCTTCGATATCTGAAAATATTCTTCCATTGTCTGTACTTATAAATTAAATTTGGCTTGGGAGAGTATGCTTATACCATGAAGTTTTCTCTTTGTTTTTAAATTTCTTTAATTTTTAATTTTAGATTCGGGACATACATGTGCAGATTTGTGACATGGGTATACTGCCTGATGGTGAGGTTTTGGGCTTCTACTGAACTCTACCTGCCACTCAAAAAGCATGGCATGGTACCCAAGAGGTAGTTTTAATCCCTTGCCCCTCTTCCCTCCCGTCATCATATAGAAGTTTCCAAGCCGGGCTCGGTGGCTCAGCCTGTAATCCCGCGCCTTTGGGAGGCTGAGGTGAGTGGATTGCCTGAGCCCGTGGGTTCGAGACCCGCCTGGGCAAGCGAGACCTCATCTCTACAATAAATCAAAAAAATCAGCCGGGCGT